>BMAU01021180.1:0-204116 GCA_019973935.1 Trichonephila clavipes | reverse complement strand
ATTTATTAATATAAAATATATTTATATAAAATTTAATATTGATAATTACATAGTTACAGTATTTTTTTACTTTATAAAATACAAAATAATTACATAAAATATCATTTAATATTTAATAAACCTTTCATAAATAAGTTTACTTAATTTAAAAAATAATTAAATGAAATGAAAAAGAAATTGACTGATGAATTGAATCCAGATCTCGCGCATAGTATGCAGACGATATATCAACCAAGCTGCGAAATCGTTGGAGGAAATTGAAATTTAATTGTATAAAAAAGCTAAGCACATGAATTTCGAAGGCTTTTTTTTCTCCGAATTGACTGTCCATTCGGCGGAATTGCATTGAGGGTAGAACACCCTAAAGGAGTACTATTATTACACCAAGTCTCGTTCCAAAATGAATTTCCTTAGTCGTGTCCTCTCCTTGTGAGTTAAAAATGAGTAATCGCGGTTTTTTTTTTCTTTAATGTAAAAGATCTCTGCTTTTAAAAATATATTAAATTCTTTACACTATTCTAGTTTTGTGAGTATGCGTATTTAAATCATACTATAAGAAATAGAATAAATACTGAAATGGTTATTATGAATGTTTGATGTCCAACATAATATCTAATCCTGAATCAACAATTCATTATTTTAAAAGTTTGTAAAAGTGAGGTAAAGTTATTTAAAGATGTACGTCCACCTTGTTATGAGTATGAGTAAAGCCTTTTCTAAGACGGAAATGTTTATGAAGAGTTATAACGATCTGATAATAAGCAGAAGTGAAAATAGAAATGACAATACAATCCATACAATATATTCCGTTCTTTAAATTCTTCATCGTTTTCTTGGTTTTGCTCAAATTATCGTTTGTTTTTCTGTATTTCTTTGTTATTGTTTCTTTTCAAGATGATGTGCTGTTTCCTCAGTCAATTATCCTGAATTTTTTTCTTTTGAAGTTAACATGATATTCTCTGTTAAATTGACGTTGCACTAGAATTGTAGATAAGTTGAAGTTCTGCATATAATGTAAAGGTCTCATAATTCTGAAAAGGCGCTTTATTAATAAAACTCACTTACTTATGATCACGCACAACTTTTATATCCCTTCTTTAATACAGAATGGAACAGAAAAAAACGAATTATGATATATAACTGACACTCTTATCACACACACACACACACAATGAAATAAAAATCTTCATATAATTTATTTTCAGACTGGTTTTAATCTAAAAAGAAATATAATAATGTTATCGGAAATGAGTCCTCTTTTTTATGTCTCTTTTTTTTCCTGCATATTTCGCTTTCAATTGAAACTTTGAAATTAAAATCTTTAGTACTGTGTTTTCAATCGCAAAATTAAGATGAAAAAAGTATCATTTAAAAATTTTCCTGAATTTCCTCTTCTTTATTGCAGCAGAATTTCTTGATAGCAAATGAGGGAGTAAATATTTATTAACATCACTCTATAAAGCAACACGAGGGCTATTGGAGACGGATCTCTTAATTTTGAGTGACGTGACGAGGACGACATCTGAGCTCACATCTTTCTCCAAACTTCCACAACAAGCCACGGGAAAGACTCAAGGCCCTATCACACACGTATCACACCGTTTCACCGAATTTTTCAGGCAGTTGAGGGTGAAAAGTTGCCGTAAGCAAAATGACATGCTCTGACGTCAGCCGCGCTCTATCTTCCACATCGGAAAATTACTCGTCGATTTTTCTACTTCGGAAAACGAACATTCAATATTATTTCTTTTGTTTCGCTCACGCTGTTATTGACAGGTGTAAACAGAAATGGAGTACCATTCTGTTTAAAATATTATACGCCATTAAAATCTTATACACCATAAAAATATTATACACTATTAAAATATTAAACACCATTTTCATATTTTGCACCATTAAAATATTATACGCCATATCTGATGCGTTTGACGAAGCCGAGACTGCCATCATGTTTATGACGTAGAGAGCAGAAGAAGCCCATTGGCTGGAATTTCAAGCAATCTTTATTTGGAACATCTTCTTCAGCTCACTGAGAAAAAGTTATTTGAAGCCGTTGCTATGGTAACTAGGTAGAAATGGCTCGGAATTGGTTTCTTTCAAGGAAAATTGCTCCAAATACGTATACCTGTGATAAGGCCTTTAGAGCCTCGACAGACTTAACATGCTACGACAGGTCTTCAGCAGGGCTGATCTTAGCAGGTGTGCCGTGTGTGTTCCGCGCATCTACTAGACAGCCAAAGCAAAGGGCGGCAGCAGACTGCACATAATTCTATCAATCAGGCAATATTTTTTGCGAATTTCTCAGAATAAAATAATAAGTGGAATAAACATGTTGAGTTTAAAATAGTGATTGAAAAATCAAAATAAGTACCAATTCTCCGATAGCATAGCTCAGTTTAAGAAAAATTGAATGTTAGTACACAGTGTGTTGTTCCATTGTCCATTAATGTCTACACTTTACACACATCCTTCCTTTGATAGCAAAATTCGTTGCAGGGAGGGCAATACCGTTATAGAAAAGGTATACTTTACTTATCAGCGGCATTGGCACTGTGGATCGATGCTTAACAAAGGCTTCTCAAAAATGAACTTTACTGAAATATCTAATATAGTTAATATTACCTAAGGCATATGAGTGTTTAAATTCAATATGCAATTGGGGAAATTAAAAGTTTTTATTTAACTAAAGCCTTACAATTTAAAGAATCAAGATAGCGAAAAGAAGTGATTTTTGTGCCTTTTTGTATTTTAATTAATGTTTTACTTTTTACTATCACACAGGCAGATGAGTTTATAACGCAACGTTAAGTATTTGCCAAAATAGGAAAAATTTTCTAGAGGGACAGCATTATAGGTCTTGGCACACGGACGGCCGAGACTCCAGAATCTGTCCTGGTCTTAGCGGCACTAGGGCTCGAAGTCATGACGAAGTTTTTTCTCTCTAAACGATTCCAGTCCAGTCAATGATTGCGATATATTTCTGGGAAAACTTGCAATAATGTACTATCGCAACCGCATTGGCGACACTATGAAATGAGGCACATGTTTGCTAATTCAAGGCGAACGATACGTGCGAAATCAGGGTTGCTAATTAGGCGAGTTATCTTGAACTTTGGCATTGCTGGTATAGTACATAATAAATTTATTCCAGCATCACGAAAAACTATTTTTATATATGGAGAGAAATCAAATACTACTTTTTAAAATTTGTTTCTGGAAAATAGAGTTACATAGTAATTAATGCTTGTAATGAAAACTTTTCATAAAAAGTTTTGTTGTACGAAAAGTTTGACGTAAATATGACAAATTTTGTCAGGCCTTTTGAAAACCTCGATACAAATGGGTAAATCAAAAAACCGTGCTATAGGAATATATTTCATTCCGAAATTCGATTTTCATGTACGTAATGTTGTTCGCGAATATTAATTAAGAGATTTTCATGATCTACTTAGAACAAAAATTGAATGCAGACGAATGCAAAGCACATATAAAAACAATTTAAGATAAAGACAATTGCAACCAAACTTAACAATAACATAAATAATATTTTTAAAAAACTTTTTGTTACCAATGACACTTTAGAGACAAATGAACTACTATTGCTCTGTTTTACTAGTAAACATTAAATATGACTGGACTAATAATAAAGCTTTTTCTTAATGATTTCATTGTTTACTAAACCATATCGTTCATTTCAATTAGGCATTCCAGTGTTCATTAAAATTCGTTCAGTCAGGTGAATTCATTTAATATAATCTCTAATTTTGATTATTATGACATATTGTTGAATGTATATTATAATTTACGTATAAGACGGGAATAAATTTTGAAAACAAAATTTTAATTAGTTAAAGAATATATTTGATTTCTCAATTATTTCAGACAGTATTTTTTTTGAAATTCGATAAAAAATAAACACAAAAAAAGGAAAAATAAAAAAAAACCCCACTGAAAAATTATCGCCAATATTATTGCAAAACAAATGTGTTTTGCAATGTGCTCCTTGTTAAGAAACGAATTCGCTATATTTTTGCCGCAGACGATAAATTTATTTTGAAATTTCAAAATAGGCATTATTTTTTTCTTTTCTTTCGACTTATTTTTAAATAATTTAATCTTTAAATGCATAAGAACTTTTAATTATTCAAATAATTTTTATTCTCTTTTTGCATGTTTTAACTATTAATTGGCTTTACCTGAATAAGTTTCTATCTTAAAGAAAATATTTCAAATGATTTAAACATATTTATAAACATAGATATATTGAATTTTTGCTTTGAAAAATATCAGCGGTATTATTACTGGAAGTAGATCAAACAATTATTTTACGCTTCATTTATGACTCACATGATTCTTCTCCGCCATCTTGAAAATTTGAAACCAGTATTAATCTAAGAATTTATTAATCATGTTCTCAAGAACAGAATTGTTATATTTATTTTACAATAAAATATTCCTAAAAGAAAAATAAAGATTTTTCTTTTTAAAAGGCCGTTTTGCAAGTTTTCTTCAATATCAGAAAGTTTTTAAGTATTATTTTCATCGATATCGATAAGAAAACCCACAGTCGAATCACTAAAACAGATGCAAAAATGATTTGGAATTACCATCACTGTTTGGAGTCAATTCAAAATGAAGGGGAAAAAATCAAATAGATCGAAATTGCCCTTACTTTTAATTCCTTTAGGGTGTATTTTAATATATTTCAGTGAATATAATAGTTTTGATTTGAAGTTTTATTAGTAACTCCATAGGATTAATATATTAAGCTTATTACAAACTCAAAATGATGGAAAGCGACTTTTATACTTTACATTCCGAATACTTTTCAAATTATTTTTAAAGACTTTATAATTTAAGAAGTTAATTAGAATAAAAGAAACGAATAACTAATTTTCTTTACATTTTCATACCCAAATTAATAATACATTTAACTTTCTATTTCTGCTCTTTTCACATATACAGTGGGCTTACGTACTATTGTAATTATTTTCGACTAATAAAATAATATACATTGTAATTGCATTTTTTTATGATATTCGCACCTTTATTTCTATCGGAATGACATAGGTATTTTCTAAAAATAGTATAACTATTTTAAATTTAATTATCAAAGAATGCAAAAATTTCAAAGACTTGGTCAAAATCCTCAACTTATTAATAGCCGTATCTCTCACTTATACCTTAGTCTTTGCAGAGAGACTTTGAGGCTCCGCCAACAACTTTTGAAAGCTTCTGGCACAGACATGAACGATCTTCCTCCATACAGCGACAATAGTTTCGCCTTACTCATGCGCCTAGTTTAGTTCACGTTTCTTTACATCACCTCTCCCTAAATATAGTTCTTACCGGGCTAAATAAAAGTGATTGAGGAGGTGTTTTTATAATTTGGGGACAGTTATGAGACGCAGTGGCGTGTTAATGAGAGCAGTGCATCTCTTGGTGTCATTACCTGTTAAAAATTGCAGTCTCAATATCAAATTTCGGACGGATAATTTAAATTTCTCTTTAAAATAATTAAATAGAGCTCATGATTCATACTACCATGAGAAAAATACCAAATTACTTAATTCCCTCTGAGGCCCATTTACACCCCCGCATTAGAGGTCTCCTTCACTTCCATGTTTCAGCATGGAAGTGAAGGAGTTCTTGTTCCGTGCATAAAGTCATGTGATTAAACCTCTTATTTATTCATTTACAAGCTATTATAGGCCTACTGGAACCAAAAATGTTGAATTGTTTGCCATCCGAATCAATTTGCTGTCAATTTTACTTTTTTCTGAAATTTAATTCCAAGAATCTAGTTGGATCAATAAAACATGGAAGTAGAAGTGTTCTTGCACGGGGGTGTAAATCGGCCACAGAATTAGGTAATTTCGTATCTTTGTTAATATTGTGAATCATGTGAGCTCTATTTTAAATATTTTAAAAAGAGAAATTTTAAATTATCCGCCCAAAATTTGGATATTGGAAACAACTACACATTTTTAAAAGGATAATGGTGCCAAGCGCACTGCTCAATGTACGCCACTGGTGTTCTATAACTGTCCCCAAATTATGAAAATACCTCCTCAATCACTTTATTTAGCCCGGTTGAACATATTTGGTGAGATTTTGATGTAAAAAAGAAAACACGACGTATAAACGATAATGTGAAGTAAAAACAATAATCACAGAAGAATGGTGGAAAATCGATGCAGAAATTACAAAAAAACTTATTAAATCTATACCAAGACGCTTAAAAGTTGTTGTGGACACTAAAAGATATTCTACTAAGTGCTAAATTAAGAAAGAAATACAATATTAAAAGCTAAGTTGAGATTTTTGTTAAGTGTACGAAGACTTTGCGGCGTGATTAATTTGATAATTAAAAAAATAGTTATACTATTTTTAAAAAATTAATTATGTCATTCTATTAAGAACAAGTTGCAGATATCATAAAAATATTACAATTACATTATATTATTTTTTATTAGTCGAAAATATTAAATTTTATAAGAAATTACAAGTGTACGAACACTTTTGGGGCCCACTGTTTATACTTAGTATGAACATCTTAATAACAAATATTAAAAAATTATTTCAGACAATTCCTACCTAAGGTCAACAAAGAAAATTTTATTTTAGTTACTTTTTATTAAATAATTACAATTAACATAAACATGTATATACATATTACATAATCACAAACATTAAGTGGCCAAAAAAAAGCGATTTTCCTTGCAATTTCCATTTCCTTTCTAAATATGGTGTTGGACTATTATTTTTTTTGTTACTATTTAATCATTAATTAATTTTTAATTATTCCAATAAAATAGTTAAACGAAAAAAAATCATATTCTCAGAAGGTCGGCCATCCCAACTGGGATTCGAACCCACGATCTTTGGATTATAAGTCACGCTATCCATTGCGCTACAGTGACATAACGAGCAATTTTCCTTTTATATATGGTGTTGGGCTGTTATTTTTGTTTGTTACTATTTATTCATTAATTAAATTTAATTAATGAATTAATATTTGAAAAAACTGTAACATCCAAATGTCATCCACTTCAAGTTTTAAGAAAATGCATTTGAACTTGAGTGGATGAATAAAAGTATTTTATTAACGATTAAAAATTCGAACAAGATATATATATATATATATATATATATATATATATATATATATATATGTGTGTGTGTGTAAGAGAGTGTGAACTAATAGTAGGAATTGAAAAATCGAGACACACTTTCTAATTCGACCCTATAAATATATATATTTCTTCCATAATTTATGTTCTTTTTAATTGGGTTGTTCAAAAAATAGAAATTCTTAGGTTTCAGAACAGAATGACAGTTTTATGTCATCATTATGAAGATTTATTCGTATCTTATCAGAAAACTTACACTTATCTTATCAGAAAACTTACACTTATCTTATCAGAAAAACTTACAAAGTTAAACCATCATGGAAAGCTTACACTTATCTTATCAGATTATTCTTATCAGAAAAACGACTTTACCAAATCAATATGCTTACCTCCCCTATTGAAAATTTCCAATAATATCTCACTTAAAGATATTAAATCACAGTTCATTATTTAACCCTGAGAAAGCAAATATTCTATTTGCCAGGAATGCTAAATTACCCCCAAATCCTGTTGAATCTTTTAAATCTATCGAAAACCAGTAATCATAAGACGCAAAATTAAATTACATTTTAGATTCGTTCTATGGACCTTACATATCTACAAGAAACATCATAACTTCCTGTCTTAAGCTTCCTTTTGACGGTAAGATGATTTGTTCATCAGAAATAATAAATTTTTAAGAAACCGGAAATAAAATCTAACTGATAAGGGACAAAATTCCCGTTTTTAATTCAATTTATTGGAAGGAGGAAAAAATCTTCTTACTGTCCATTTGCACTCCACTGAATTCGTCCTACTTTATCTCAAAGGGTGGTCGGTCATTTTCCACGGTATACATCTTCATCTATGAACTGTATAGAATGGTTAGTAGCTTGGTGTCTTCATTTTGGAGAGAGTTGCTGTTGAAAGGAGTTGGTGGTTTAATTTACTTTGAAACGTGAGCTGCTTTTGATTTTGTAAAAGATAAACATCTGTATTACGTGTGGAAAGATCAATTATTCAATGCTTATATATCGATCTACACTTCTAGCTTCTAATATTGGTTAAATAGTGTAATTTCGAACAAATAAAAAATGAGTTTTAGCTTGAAGTTGTGTTGTGGTGCAAAAAATATCGTCATAGTTTATGTAAACAGTATGTTTAATCATTACTGAAGAAGTAAATGTTCTGTAGATTCTACACATCAAGATTCAATTATTTTTCTTGTTTTAGTGATAGTTTAAACATGTTATAAATTGAGGCGGGATCATGCTGCAATATCTTCGAAGAATTCTGGAACGTGAGTATTTGAATGACGCCCTTTTCGAACAAAATATGCCTTTAACCTGAAGTTGTTGAGGTGAAAAAAATATCGACTGCAGTGTTTATATACGTAAATAGAATTTTTAACCGTTACTGAAGTAGTAAATATTCTGTGAATGGGAATATTTCAAATCAAAATAATTTTAATAATCACAAGAATAAAATACCAAGAATGAATTATTTTTCTGTTTTGGTGTTGCTTTGAATACGGTATAAAAATGAGGCAAGTATTGTGCAGCAATATCTTCGAAGCAAATTGGAACGTGAGTATTTGCATGACGCCATTTTATCTAATATGCAAGATTAAGTGAAATTTGGAATTATCCTGGTAACGAAGTTATAATATTGAAGACGTGATTTATTTCTATGTGAAAGCCTGGAATATATTCCTCCGAGTTCATAGACAACATTCGACACCATTTTAGAATAAAACAACTGACATTTTAGAATATTTTAGTGTATGTCAATCCATCACGTTGGATTATGAATAATCACTGTAAAGAATCAACAGACGATTATGAATAGGTAAAAAATTACGGTATTTTCAAATGTTCTTGAACTTGAAACGCTATGTATAATAAAAGTCTAATTAAGTGACAAACTCAAAGCCACACTAATTCACAGAAGAAAAGTTTCGCAAAGGAAATGTGAACAATAACTGTAGAAAAATTTTTAACGGTGTTTTTATCAGTAACTCCAGACGCTTAATTTAATGTTACCTTTTTTTATATACTTTTGGTGTGAGGAGAGTATAGAAATGTTCTTTTACTGACGTTAAAAAAAACTGCTAGAATTTTTCTGGAAAGCAGAAGATTTTACTACGCAGCAATATATAATATATCACTAACCAACGTCAAAATTCTCCCACACATTTGCCGATCGTTCAATGAGTTCAGTAACCAAAACTTTCACAACTTCGCAACATCGGGGAAAAACGCCTGAGTACACACCGTGCTGATTTCAAGGGTTTCCAAGAAATTGTAAATACAATATTAACTTTCATTCTTTAAGTCAACATTTTATCTTGAAAACCATTAGCCTATCAAGAACGAGCACACATCTGGACTTCTCGATCTTTCCTATCTGAAAAGCGCATCAATCACAAAACGTTGAACTTCAATAGATTGCGATTGTTTACTCTCTAACGGGTTGCAAGTGACGTAATGTGTGGATTTCGCTTTCGTTCAAGGCCACGACACTCGGTCACGTCAAAACAAAGCGGAGAAACTGTTACAGGTCATCTTGGAGAAGCCGCACTTCTCAAAAATCTTATAAATTGACCACCGACGCTGGCCAGCAGGCATTTCGCTTTGAGCAAGCGATTATATAATACAGACGAATATTTTTTTTTAGTTTTTGTTTCATCAATATTCTAAGCATGGGGTTGTTTCAAAGAAAGGAAAAGGTTCCCAGAGAAATCCCGAAACCTTCAGGATCTTATAATGTTGGCTGTACTGATATAATGACTGGTTATTCTGCAGATGGCGTGTTTATGAGATTGTTTTATCCTTCTTTGCCCACAAAAGTAAGTGAAAGAAATTTTATTGTTCGATTAAAGAAAACTATGTTATTTTTTTCCCTCAGTGTTATGTGGGGAAAACACCTTACACATTTGCATGAGAAAGCATAAATTAAGCTATTAAGGTAACCGATAACGTTCTAAGTACTTTTTAAAAAAATAACCTACTAAACATTTCAATACTTTTTTACCTACTTCTGGTTTTTTTCTAATTTTACCAAATTGATTGTTACTTGGCCTCTAGATAACGTAGAAATAAGACAGAAGTATGTTTTGTTAAGCCAAAAGATAACTCTATTCAATAAAATAAATAAAATATATGTTTTGGTTAAATTTAATGAATTTTATAACGTGTTTAACTTAAGTTCTCAATTCATTCTTTTATTCGAAATTCGCTAAAACAGAGAATCTCGAAGATATTTTTTTCCCTTTTTTTTTTACTGAATGTGTGTGATATCTAAATATATTATTACTATTATTTCTTAACTAGTTATGAGGAATTTAACATTATGTCTAGTTGCTGTTGTTGTTGTTTCTTATCCCAGATCTATGAATTATGTTTAGTTAACACTGCAAGCCAAGATTAATTAGAAAAAATTATTTTTCATAATTTTTAATTTTGTTTTCAGTTATAAATAAAAACCGATGGTATTGCCTAACTTGAACGTCACAGTGTTGCACAGATGCATATAAATAATGGATTATTTTATGTATAAAATTGAAAATTTTAATCATCTGTGAGTTTTGTTTTAATATTTCTATTATTTATTAATTTTTAAAAGCTTTTCAAATCCCTTAAAAAATGTTATTTTTACGGTGCTGAAGAGTAGATAATAAATTGCTTTACTTAGTTCTAAAAAAAATCACGATTTGACGAATTTTTTGCAGTTTTTAGGAGGGTAAAAGCTGTGAGATATACTCAACAAATTTTCAAATTGTAGGAAGAAAGTTGTTTATGTTGAAACTAGCTTAGGACATAATTAATAAATATAATAAACTAACTCTTTAAAAGCTTAAAATTATTATATATATATATATATATATATATATATATATATATATATATAGAATTGTTTAAAAATTGTAATTTTTAAAGTGTTTGAAATTTTGGGTGAAATAAATAATGAATTGAATTTTTCATTTTTAGTGTCCATTCAATCTTTATTTGTGTGAAATTTTCTAATTTTTCTTACTCATTTTGTTGTGAGCAACACAATTAGATTTCGAAATGTACCATTAACTTTAAAAGAATTTTGTGTAGCAAATTAAAAATTACAACTTATGATCGAAATCAATTAAAATATTATCGCATTTTGTAGTTTTCTTATAAGTCACTGTTATAATTTGAAAGTAAAATAACTTTTTAGATTAATAAGTTAGTTTATTCTTTTTTCACTAATACATTTTTACATGAGTAACAAATTCTCATGGAATGTATGGAAAATTATAGTTCTAAATATATTTTCCATGTATATATTATGTTAAGTTTTAACTGATAATATTAATAAGAAAAAATTTTATTTTGAAATAACTGAAAAGCTCAAACTGTGAAGCGATATCCCCAGTCATTAAGTCCCCAAACAAGCTTAGTACTCATTTATCAATCCAACGCAGTAGGGAAGAAAGACTGAGTCTACCTTGCCCAGCCCGGGAATAGAACCCGGACCTGTGGGGTGGGGGTGGGCGCGATACACTACCACTAGACCACTGGGTCTTAACTGAAAAGCTACTAAATCTTTAAAAGAGAAAATATATATTTTTAACTTTTAACTAGAATATTATGACTAAAAAGAAGTGTGAAAAAGATAATTGAAGGTTAACTGTAATCTTTCCTATTCAACAATAACTTTTCACAATACCTTGTATAAGTTGGAATTATAAAATAAATCGATATACCTATCTATAATAATCTTCACCTATAATAACCTAAATGAAAATAGTTATTCAGGAAGTGTTGAGATGCAAGCAAAATTTATTTTATAAATGTACACGTTATCTAATACACTTTAAGTATAAAAATAAGAAAAAATATATAAATCTATAATTATTTAATTTTGACATTTTTTAAAATTCTTAACATTGTTGTTTTTATAATTTAATATATTATTTCTAGCGGTGCATAATTTATAATTATACTGAGTAAGAAGTAGATAAATCCCTTCCATTTCATTACAGCGAAATAAAATTTCTCGAAAAATTTGGTGAAATGTCTAAATACATTACTCTTTAAGAACTAATTTAGTTTTTTTAAAAAACATGTTTCGAGCACATTTTCTATCTCTGTTATAAAACTAATTTTTAAGATGAAACTAAATTAAAAAAAGCAATTTGTTAAAATCATTCATGTGTTAAAATATAATCTGATTCTGATCTGAAAACTTAAAGTAAACATATGCTAGATTATCGTTTTTGCAGAAAACTAAATATAAATAATCGGATTAAAAATATTTTATTCATTGTTTACAAAAGATAGAAAATAAGAAAGGAAAAAAATACTAGTTATTTGATGAATGGATAAGAATTCTAAAAGCATGCAAAATATGTGAAAATATTTGTTTAAATAATGATGAGGGAACAAATATTTTAATGTTCTGTAGAGAAACACCTGCAGCATGTGAAAAATTATTTAAAATTAATTTATTCCATTTTTTAATAATGAGAAGTTCAATAAAATTTTAATATTTATCTACCATTTTCTGGAAAATAAATTGCTTATGTTGTGTTGATTTTCAAATATCATACACGAAAATATATTATGTATTTATTCATCCTCTGATTCTCTCTCTTTTACCATTATGATAATAAAACAGCTCTGAATTACATGTTATTTATAAATTATGTTAACCTCTTTACATTTCAAGATAAATTTATTATTCTGCGAACCATTTGTTTAAAATTATCAGCCAGTTATATAAAGACTCTTCTTTTT
This sequence comes from Trichonephila clavipes, assembly GCA_019973935.1. Classification (NCBI taxonomy): domain Eukaryota; kingdom Metazoa; phylum Arthropoda; class Arachnida; order Araneae; family Nephilidae; genus Trichonephila; species Trichonephila clavipes. The sequence goes on along the minus strand of BMAU01021180.1, from coordinate 191,233 downwards.
TTTCATGTGTTCGTTTTTTTACTTTCTAAAGAATTTTCTGACACAGCTTCTATTAATTTTATCAATCTCGAAGAATATAATATGTTGCTTTATAAAAGCTGATTGAGGGTGACAAAGGGACTTCTAATACACGGACATTATTAGTATTAGAAATGCTGTTTTTACTAAATAATTTTTCATTTACCCTAATCAAATTAAAATATTGTTATTCACATTAATCATTTTAGATTCTTATTAGAAGGATAATTGTTATGATTACTTTTAACTCAAATTCGCTTCTGCGGGATCAGAAGGCTATTGTCGACTGATATTTTGAGTTTATCCTAGTCACAATACAAGGCAACACTAACAGTTATACCTCATTTACTGATTTTCAATACGTGAGGACAGAAGTCCAACTTAATTTAATATACAAGCTCTACTAGTTTACTTGACAAGCCCTTAACGACAGAGTCTGAGTACATATTAACCCTTTATCTACCGACGGTACTTATAAGTACCACTAACTTAAACATTACATAGAATAACCATTTTTTACGAATACCTGAAGATGCAGGGAATACTTCTTTTAAATCGCTCTTCCAAGATTTATGGCAACACGGGTTCTATGATGAGTATTTTGGCGGGGAAGGCGAATAGCTTTTGTGCAGAATTGCGTTTTCAGCTGACGGCGTTTTCTTCCGGATTGTGAATTGTCATTTTGTTCCGAAAAAAATAGTTAATGTCAAAGGTAAGAAGTGTCTTATTTTTTGTATGCAAGGATGAGGGCCTTAGAAAATTATTTCACTATTTATTTCTAAGTGAACAGTGTGTAAAATTATTTTTTTTGAAGATCTTTTTAATTAATTAATTACCTCTAACTAATTTAAATTTCCCAAAGTTGAGTCTTTTGTTTATGTATATCCTTTAATTTTCAATATAGTGATTCAAAAATACTGCAAGTACAAACTGCAGTAAATCATAATGCGGTAGATAAAGAGTTAAACCAGAGGCCACCAAAGTGGTGGTCCGTGGACCTCAAAACTTAAAAAGTCCTATCAATGGTCCGCGGGATTTAAATTATGAATTTGCTGGTCCGTGAGGTCAGAAAGTTTGACGACCGTTGTTTTAAAACGCAAAGTTTACCACCTAAACCAGAGTGGCTTCTAAATATATGTATAATATTGTACTAAAGAAGGAATTTGCGCAAAAATGTTGAACTATAGCCCAGAATGAGATAAAACGGTAAAAAGTATGATAATATAATTATTCAATACTAGCTGGTATACCCTGTTCTTCGCACGGGTGAATTTAAAAAATAAAACGATAGAGATTGAAGGAAAAGGAGAAAAACTGTATGTGTTAAATTTAAATGAAATGCAAATTAAACAAAAAAAAAAAAAAAAAAAGTTCTTATAACATATTTCTGCTCAACAAAAAAATCAGATTTGCCAAGTTTGAAATCTTTAGATCTAATAGTTGAAACATAGAGATTTTTAAAAATCTATAACACCCCGTAACACCCATGTAGGTTGACTTTTGAAAACCCTTTTCTTATCAGATGTCAGTAAAAGTTATATGTTTTCTAAATTTCAACTTTATAGGCCCCTGAATTATTTATAAAAGGAATTTTTTTATTTATATAAAAAACGCCCTCATAATCCCTTTTGGATGTCAAATTTCGGAAACCCTCTCTTAGAGCATCTCTACCCATGAAACAAACATGCCAGCTAAATTTCAAGTCTAGGTTTAATAGCTCGAAAATGGAATTCTCTTTATCTATAACACTCCTTTAACCCCTTGCAAATCCATTGGAGTACTATTTTTGTAAAAGGCCTCTTTTGTAGCTGTTCTTTACTCCTTGAAAGGAATATACCAGCCAAATTTCAAATCTGTAGGTCTAATAGTTGAAAAACGTGAATATTTATCTATAATAGCACTTAACCCTTTGCGAACCCTCTGGGGGTTGATTTCGGCAAAACGCTTTCTCAGCGGATCTCTACTCCATGAAAGGAACATGCTTATCAAATTTCTAGTCTGAAAGGTCTAATACAGAAGTGGCGAACTTATATGGATCAACGTGCAATTTTTAAAGAAACATTTAGTGGGGTATAGACGTGCCGTCAAATAATTTTGACTTATGATTATTGAGAAAATAATAAAACTAAATACTAGCAACTCAAAACTCTTTATTTGCTATGAAAAAATACATTTTGTACTAGTAATTGTTTTAGTCATATGCCTAATTCAAATTATATAAAGTAACATTAATGTGATTTCTGCTGTTGCAGATTAGATGACAAATAATTTATATTCGGATTGGGTAAGATGTTACTTTTAGCTGAATGTATGCTGAATTGGAGACATATGAAGACAGTTTCTAAGCGAGCCTTTGTTATTCATCTCTGAAAATAATGACTCGCAGGCGGAGATAGATGAAAATATGGTTAAAATAGCATGAGCCTGCTTCTTCAAACAGTGAAATGTGTCTGGAATCGAATTCCATGCTTCCAAATTTCCATTGCAAGCATTTTTACTTAAACAGCTTGTTAATCTTTCTGTTTCAATCAATTCCGACGTTCTCCTTTTTAACAACAAATTTTCGAATGAGTATTGAACTATTGACTGGAAATCAATGAGTTGAATTTCAAATTTTTCAATTTTCAACTAATCAAATTGGGACATGTTCAGTTTTTTTAATGCAGTCACATAAGGGTACATAAAAAACTTGAACGTTTCCGGTAATTCTTTGAACTCATAAAATCTCGCTGAAAACTGCGACCGATCACTCGTGTTTGTTCGTAATACTTCATATTTTACTTTGTTATTTTGAATTAAAATGCGAACCACGTTTTGATCGGTGGCGTGCTTAAAATATTGTGTCGCGTGCCGTTGGTTCTCTATCACTGTTCTAATAGTTCAATGATGGGAATATTTATCTCTATCGCCCCATTAACCCCTCGCAACTCCCCTTGGGGGTCTATTTTTTTAAAAAAGGTTTTTGGTAACGGATCACTACTCTATGAAAGGAACATGCCTGCTAAATTTCAAGACTGTAGGTCTTATATAGCTCAAAAACAGGAATATTTTTATATAACGCCCCTTAAACCCTTGTAACGCCCCTTGGGAGTCAATTTTCACAAAACCACTTTTGTAATGAATCTGTACTCCATAAAAGGAACTGGCCTACCAAATTTCAAATCTGTAGGTATAATAGTATAAAAGCGGAAATATTTATCTCAATGCCAACTAGGTCCTCGCATCCCTTTGGAGGTCGATTTTCACAAAACCCGTTGTTAGAGGAACTTAGTTCCATTAAAGGAATTGACCTATCAAATTCAAATTTCAAATCAATTTTCTAATATTTCAAAAACAGTAATATTTATCTATAACGCCTTTTGGAGTCATTTTTTGTAAAACCCATCTTGGAGCAGATTTCTACTCCATAAAAGAAATCTGCTTGTTAAATTTCAAGACTGTATGTCTAATAACTTAAAAATGGAAATAATTATCATAACTCCCTTTAATCCCCGCAACGTTACTTGGGCATCTATCGGGACATAGTTACTAACTCAGAAACCTCTTTGCAGGTATACGTCCAACCATTCCCCTAAGTTTCATCGCAATCGGAAGAGCGGCTTAGAAAGGCATAAGAGACATACAGACTAACATTCATTTTTTTTATTTATAGATAACAACGATAACACTAAAGGAACTTAAATAAATTATAGTTTTAAAAAAACTAAAAAACATGCTTTTCTAGTTTTAATCAAATTGAAAAGCAAAAAATAATTCTTAATATAGGACTAAAATGATTAACGAGAAAATTAATGTCATTGTGATAAAAGCGTGGGGTGTTCGATATCAATTGTTATAATTCCTTACTAGTTCTATTCCGAAATGCAGAGTTAGTGTAAAAATGTAGTACAAAGCACCCTCCCCCCTATACGCTTCTACCACAATGACATTAATTTTCTCGATAATCATTTTATTCTTACACTAAGAATTATTTTTTTTAATTTTGGTTCGAGCGTGTTTTTTAGTTTTCTAAAACTATAATTTATTTTTCATATTTTAGTTCAATGTACAACAAAAGCGTGTTTTTTTAGTTTTTAAAATGTCATTTATAAGGCGATGAAAACACATTTTTTGTTTGTTGTATTTGTATTAACCATGGGCGATTTCGGTTTAGGGTTGCAACTTAATATTTTAGTTGTCAAATCTGGAATTAGTCACTAAATCAAGAAATGGGAAATCGTTAATCCTGATTATCTTGATCGGACAATGGGACAAAATTATTAAAGTATTGTATTGCCATCAGTCCTTGACAAGTGTGCTAAATTTCGAACTAATCTGACCTTTTCAAGTGGGAAAAATCGAGTTCAAAGATTCCGTCATATACACTTGAAGTTAATAAAAGCGTGTTAAGAAAGTTGAATGAAAAAGTTAGTAGTAATGTAAAAAACGTTGTTGAAGGTAGAATTCTAATGAATAATCTCTCTCTCCAGAAGGCATGTGCATATATATAAGATAACAAAACCATCCGTGTTATCTTATATATGTGCACATACCTTATGATAACAAAAAAACTTATGATAAAACACAACTTATGATAACAAAACTATCTATGTTATCTTATATATGCACATATCTTATGTTAACAAATAACATATGATAACAAAACTATCTATGTAAGCTTATATTTATGCACATACCTTATGTTAACAAATAACTTATGATAACAAAACTATCTATGTTATCTTATATATATGCACATGCCTTCTACACAGAGAGAGAGAGAGAGAGATTATTCATCAAAATTTTACTTTCAACAACGTTTTTTTGTCATGTAAAGTGACTTTCCTGTCAATTTCTTTTTATTTTTTTTCAAAAAACGAAAAGAAAGAAAAACTTATGACAATTTGCAATCCGTATAACTGTCCGATTGGTGTCTCCATATGTTACGATGTCAGAAAAAACATTGTAATTTTGTATAGAAGCAGGAAATTAATTTTTTTAAAAAATGTAAAATCTGCAGAATGTAACATTTTTTTCTTTTTTTTGTATTTCTATGTAATTATACACTACGCAGTGGTAAAAAATAGATACTCAATTATCATGACTGATAGAAATTGAGAAAATTACGGGCATCATAAACAAACACAAGTTATTCAATCTGCTTGATAATTTAAGTCCTTCTACAAGTTCTACATTAACATTTGAAATTTTATAATATGATAATATTATGAAACTCATTAAAAATGTTAGTTTTACAAAAATCGTTTTTTTTTAACTGAATAAGGCTGCTTTCGGGTAATGCTGAAAAATAGAATCCAAAATAAAAACATTGAAATCGATTGAAAAAACATAAAGTTCCATTTTTAATATTATATTCTCATTTCGACGTTCTTTAGAGAACACCGTTTTAAATAACATTTTTCATTTAGCATGAGCAAATATAATTTTTCTAATGAGTAAATGTGTTCATTAGCTTTTTTTTCAATTCCAACAATTATAGTTCATTCTCTCCCTATATATATATATATATTATATATATTATATATATATATTATATATATATATATTATATATAATCATGTTCAAATTTTCAATCGTTAATAAAATATACTTTCTATCCATCCATTCAAGTTCAAATACATTTTTTTAAAACTTGTAATGGATGACACTTGATGTTAGTATACTTTTTCAAATATTAATTTATTAATTGAATTTAAAAAAGAATAAATAGTAACACACAAAAATAGTAGTCCAACAGTATATATATAGGAAGGAAAATCGTTCGTTGTGTCCCTGTAGCGCAATGGATAGCGCGTTGGACTTCTAATTCAAAGATTGTGGATTTGAATCCCACCTGAGATGGCCTAATTTCTGAGAATATATGATTTATTTTTTACTATACTATTTTATTAGAATAATTAAATTTACGTAATGAACAAATATTAACAAACAAACAAACAAACAAATAGTCCACCACATATAGAAAGGAAAATTGTTTTCTATTTTGTCACTTAATGTTGTGATTCTATCATACGTATACACATATTTACATTAATTGTAACTATTTAATAAAAAGTAACTAAAAAAAAAAAAAATTTGTTGAGGAACTGATTTAAATTTTTCTTATATTACTTGTTTATACTCTTATCCTAAGCGGATCTCAAACTTTACTTGTGCAAAAGAGAAAAGAGGTATTTTTTAAATACTTTTAAGGTTAAATAATATTATATATAGTAAGCTGATGTACATATACGTATGTTACAATGTCATCAATTTTTTTACAAGCTTTTTTTTAACTCGCAATGTAAAATGTTCGGGTGGAATCTTGCAACTCAATTTTGAAGCTGATGTCCTCAACTGATTAGCTGAAATTTTGCATACACGTTTAGTTTGGATGACAATGCATGTTTTGCCTATTTATATTCCGATATCGCAATTAGTTAAAAATATATAATTAAAAAATTCTTACCCAAGTTAAAGCCTACTTTACCTCTTTCTACGAGCCCTCGCGGCCTAGTGGTTAGAGAAGATGACTTCTAATGAATTACCCCGGGTTCAATTCCCGGGTGATCGCAGTTTTTAAATCACTTTAATTTTCCTTCGAAAATTATTTCTCTTGATCAAATTTAAATTCCCACGTTCTTTCTTGTTTTTACAATCTTTTATATATTTTGTAACAATGTAAAATCTTGCAACTCAATTTTGAAGCTGGTATCTTCAACCAATTGAGCTGAAATTTTGTATACATGTTTAGTTTGTATGACTATGCATGTTTTGAGGATTTATATTCTGATATCGCAATTAGTTAAAAATATATTAATTGAAAACCTTTTACCCCTGTTAGCTTTTTATTCTGCCCAGCAGCTTATCGGATTGATGTTTTTCTACTTTTTTTAAAAAAAAACATCTTATTCTTTGAGAGAAAAAATAATAACCTAATGGGAAAGATCATTTATTTCGGTACGGTACGGTATAATTTTTTTAAAAAAATATTTTCTATTTTTTACAATTTTTTTCTAAAATGAGTCAAAATCAATGCGTTTTCATGAAAATGATTTCTAAATCGTTCCGTATGAATTTTATTTTTTTCTTCGTGTTATTGAATCGATATTCTGCACTAAGAAAGCTCAGGCTTTTTTCTTTTAGAATCAGTCATTTAAAAAAATAAAATGCCTAAAACTTTTTTTTACGATTTTTCAACAAATACTCAAATTTTAATGAAACATTTGAAAACTTCGTCATTTTTAAATATCATCGCACGAAAATATTTTCTCGTTTGTAGAATAGTATTATCCAAATTCTGCACAAAAATTGAAAAAACTGGTTTAAAATTACAGATTTTTTTTTAAAAAAAATTGTGCTTTTCGTTTTTAATATAATATTATAGTAAGAGCAAAAAAAAAAGAGTTTTAATTAATTTTGCTTTGTCCAATGTTGTTTTGTTCTAACACAGTGCTTATCTCCATATATTTCCCATTATCCTCTTGTTGCGGCCCGAGTGAAATATCTATCATATTTAAGTGGCTTCGTGGGAAAAAAGGTTGAGTACCCCCTTTTTTTTTTAGCTGGATTTTTCAAAATTAACCAGCAAACGACCTTGCAATAATGATACGCTGAATGATATTAGCAGACTGAGAATCCTCTGTCCAGTGATAACTAAAAAGTAAAAAATAAGTTAAAAGTAAAAAAAAACTTTTTATAAACAAGCTTTTATTTAAATGCTCTAAAAAGAATAAAATAAACTTTTCTTAAAAAAAAAAATTTTTTTTTTTTGCTATCAACTTATAAAGTCGTTATACAATTTATGATATAAAAGCTTGTTGCGAGATTTACCTGTGTAAATAAACAAGCAAATTAAATAACTTGACCCGATTGATTTTAATTTTTAAAATTTTCAAACCAAGTAAATACGAGTACTTAAATCTCGCGACAAACTTTTATATCATAAATTGTATAACGGCATTATAAGGTGATAGCAAAAAAAAAGTTTTAAAAGAAAAGTTTATTTTATTCTTTTTAGAGTATTTAAATAAAAGCTTGTTTTTAAAAAAGTTTTTTTGTACTTTTAACTTATCATTAAAAAATTAGATTGATTTTGATGTAAAATATGTTTCAAATTTGAATCTATAAAATGAGACTAAAATGGTCTTTAAAAAAATTTTCTTTTCTTGTAACTGTGTATTTCGTGACGATACGATTAATAAATTCTCAAGAAATAATTCGTATATGCAGTGACAATTATTATTCATCTTGTATTTTAAAATATGAATTATGTATTTAATTTGAATGATTCGTTTTTAATTGAATTATTTTTTATTAAAATTAAACAGAATGCTACATCACCGGTGTGGTTACCTCATAAAAGTTATTTGAAGGGATACGCCATGTTTTTCAAGATGTGGCCACCACTTTTCTGCAAATCTTTCCCCAAATTTGTTGGTAAGTTATATTTATTTTGTAATTTTAACTGTCAATTTTATTAAGTTAATTTATTTTAATAAATTCATTATACAATTTACATTCATAGGGTTAAAGATTCTCTAAATTTTCTTTTAACCATTAAAATGATAAAACATGTTAAAAACGGCCATTTTAAACCCGCGTATGTAATGTTTATCTTATGAAGAGCATTCTAGACGAGTGTATCGATTTGCATAGGTTACTTACATTTTGCCTCCAATTTTTGAACATATTTTGGTATCTATTTTATTCATTTGTTTATCGGTTTTCTAGAAATACCGTAAAATCCGGCGTATAACGCGCACTTTTAATGCAAACAATAAGATCGATATTTAACGATGTGTGTTATACGCCGGGTATTAAAGTGAGAGCTTTAAAAATAATAAAAATAAAAATATATAAGCATAAAAAAAATTAGACTTCTACATGCATCGAAATACTGTTTATTTAAAAGAAATGACATTCCTTATGAATTTAACGCGGGCTGTAGTTCTAGAAATGTACTATTTTTTTCTAAAGCTTGGAATAATACTTCGAATAAATGACTTCAAAGCAACGGCATTGCATACGCACATTTCAGGTTTTTTCGTAAATAAATTATAGTTTAGAAAAACCTAAAAAAACATTCTTATAGTTAATCAAACTAAGCTATAACTTAATTCTTTTGATCGCCAAATCTGGAAATGGGTTCTGAAATTAGTTGCCAGATGCGGGGGGAGATCTGAAAATGGGAAATCGTTAATCCTGATGAACCTGATCAGGACAACAGAACGAAATTATTAAATTATTGTATTATCGCCGGTTCTGGACAAGTGAGCAAAAGTTTGAATTAATCTGACCTATTAAAGTGGGTAAATTTGAGTTCAAAGATTCCGTTACATACAAGTGAAGCTTATAAAAGGGTGCTAAAAAAAGGGGTGCACATTATACGCGAAAATACCTAAAAATTACAGCTGAAAAGTATAGGTGCGCGTTATACGCAGGATTTTACGATTCTTAAAATATTTTCAAATATTGGAGGAAAAATATGTGGTATAAAACTTTATTATTGTTTCTTCTTTCAAATGCACTTTATTGCATTCAAATCGATACACTAGTCTAGGTTTGAGGAGGAAAGTAAAGTAAGTGAGTATTTATTAACGTTACTATCTAAAGCAGTGATCCGCAACCCCCGGTCCGCGGACCGGTACCGGTCTGCGGATCAAATGGTGCCAGGCCGCCTAAAGAAAAGTTAACTATTGCCATTTTAATTAAAGTGGTGCATTTCTCTCGGATTTGTGCAACTTTTCACGGAAGTAACTTTTATTCATTTTTGGTGTAACTATATTTTGTTATGAAGGCATATTTAAATGTGTGTGTGTGTAACTAAATTAAAATTGTTTTATCAAAACAATCAACGTGTCCCACCCTCAGTGGGCCGCGGTAAAATTATCAAATGTTGACCGGTCCGCAGTGAAAATAAGGTTGCGGAGCACTGACCTAAAGCAACACGTGGGCTATTGGATGAGTGAGTAAATATTAACGCCGCACGGTTCAGCTACACGAGGGCTTTTGGCGATGGACCACGTAATTTTGAACCATGGTCAAGTGACGAGGATGACTCCTGAGCTGGCACTCTCTCTCCTAACTACCACACCACACCAATGGAAGGACGTTTGAGCTTTCGACAGATTTAACGTGCATCGCTCCCCTTACGCGGCGGGTTTTTAGTGATAATGGGCTCGAACTCGTTGCAAGCCAGCCACGATCCGATGCCTTGACCAGTAGGCTACCACCGTGGGCTATTGGAGACGGACCTCGAAATTTGGAACCACGGTTAAGTAACGAAGACGACACCTGAGCTAGCCCTCTCTCTCCTAGCTTCCACACCATAGCATTGGAACTTAGACTTAGATGGATTAAACATGCATTAGTCCAGGGATGGCGAACCAGTGGCACGCGACACAATACTTTTGGCACACCAGTGATCAAAATGGTTTGCATTTCAATTCAAAATAACAAAATTCACTATGAAGTATTGCGAACAAACACGAGTGATCGGTTGCGGGGCGGCGGGAAGCACAATCGTTTGTGATTGTCTTGCCTTAGTTACGTCGTAGACTACAATTGCTTAAGTCTGCCTACGCATAGCATAGTCAATTTCATTGACACAACTGTATTTTAAAGTTCATCTGTGTTGTATTTATTATTTTTAACTGTTACTTAACATGTCTAGTTTAGAAAAAGAACAAAAAGTGCAAGATAGCAAGTGTAACAGAGAATTTCAAATTAGGTAGGCCGAGAAACATGGCATTATTAGTAAAAGCGACAAAGCGGTGTGTGTTTTATGTTCTGGAATAGTGGTATGCAGAACATCGTCTGTAAAACGGTATTTCGAAGCAAATCACAAACCCTCGTGTCAAAAAAAGTGAACCCTAGCAAAAATAATTAATTGCTTTGAAACCGTTTGGCAGATGACTCCAATTCAGCGTGTATTCTACAAAAAGTAACATCTTACAATCCTAATATAAGCTATTTGTCATCCAATATGCAACAACAGAAGTCACACTAATGTTACTTTATGTACATTACACGTATAATTAAAACAGTTATAACTATACAGTGTAAAAGGAGTTTTTTCGTAGTATATAGAGTTGTATGTTGTTAGTACTTAGTTTTATTATTTTCCCAATAATTACAAATCAAAATTATTAGATGGCCCGTCTATATCTCATTAAACACTTCTTTAGAAAAAAGGACGATCCATAAAGATTCGCCCCCCCTGCATTAACCCCTCTACAGAGCTGTTCTTAAGTGGCATTAAGGCTTGAGACTGCATTTCAACAACGCCGGCCTCAGGGGGAAAGTAGAATTTCTATTAGATAAACGTAAGGTTCACTAAATGAAACTGACCAGCTTTATGTATTTCCCCCATCCATTACTTTCATATTATATATATAAAATGTATCCTTTTTTTCTTACAATCATTTCATCTTCATTTTGTGTTAAATAAAACTACTAAGCTCTGATTGTGTTTTTTTCCTGAATTCCGAGGTAGATTTAATAATGTATTGTTTAATAAATTTATACCGAATTTTAAAAAAGGAAGCATTTTGATTAAATAGCATGTAAAATAGTAGCCCTATTATTCTAGAGAACTTATATTTTAGTCAAATAGTTATTTATCACTTTTTTTTATTGTTCAGCCGTTGAAAGAACCAAACCTCATTTCAAAATTCTAAATATAGAGTGAACGTATTGTATGTTGTTGAAATATTTTCTATTTATTCTTTCTTAAATATAACAATTATATGCCTCATTCTAAAGAAATATATCATTTACTAAAAATACTGAAAAAAATACATTAAATTCACCGCGTTTTGGGAAACTGTTTGCCTTTGAAAACTTCAAGATATCTATTTCAATATTGTACTACTTTTTAAATTTATATTTGATATTAAACAGTTATTAAATGCCTGTAATGCTTTGCATCAAACTTACTAATTTAATAATAAATCTTAACAATCTTCTGTTAGTTTTTCATAAGGCACCAACTATTTTGAGCAATCAAAACTCAAAAACCCAAGTAAATTGATTGAAAAAAGGTATTTTTACGCTTAGTGTGGCATCATTTTTCTGTGAATTAGATTCGCCAATTTTGTTAGATATATAGGTAGATATAATAAAACAGACGAGTGAGCAAATACAATCCCTTGACCTTATTTTATCATCAGTAAACTTGAATTGTTTTACAATAACTCTGTAAAAAATTTCTCTTGGGCAAAAAAAATGTCACATTTTCTCATTAACCAACGCAAGAAATTTTTCAAACTTGAAGTCATGAGATAAAACCCATATTTTTATTAGAAAATGACTTTTTATATTGACTTGTCAAAAAATACATTGTAGGAAGACAGAAAAAAAGAATAATATATATATAAAAATTTAATCAAATCCTACTTAGGTCTACAAAGAAACATTTTATTTTAGTTACTTTTTATTAAATAATTACAATTAGTATAAATATGTATATACAAGTGGCAAAACACCTTTTAAGCTAACATCAAAGACTTTTTAACCATATTAAATTTGTAATTTCATTTTTTAATAGAAGATGAATATAATAAGTAAGAATTTATCTTAAAATCAGTTTAAAAGTAATGCTGACGTCTAACTAGTATATGATTATTCTGGTTAAGTTAAATGTTCATCACAAAGTTCACAAAAGCTGTTTTATCAAATGGTGCTGCCATCTAGAGGAATAATATCGACTGAGAGAGAAATGTATCTTTTAAACTATAGCTAATTAAATAAATTTAATTAATGAATTAATATATATTTTAAAAAACTATATTAACATCAATGTATAATCACATTTATATATATATATATAAACAGTATATATTTATACAACATCATGAAATACCTAGCGAAGCGGATGGGTAACTGTTAGTTATATTAAAAGTGCTGAAAATTATTATTATAGAAGCAATTTTCATAAATGGAGAACGCTTTAAAAATGTGTCATTCTTTCTTTATTTCGTGGCAAAAAATCGTGCTTAAATAATTTTTTATTATAAATATTATTGAAAGAATTCTATATGTATATTCTAATTCACAAAAGAACACTTAGTATCCACGCTATGTTTCACAAGCTTTTTAAAGTCCATTTGAAACTTGTGTAATTCAGTTTTAATTATTAAGTAGGGTGCATAATGTTTAACACGTTTTCGTTATTGACCACGAAATTCTTTAAGTAGAATAAGAATTTAACTTTTAAGCCACGAAATTCTTAAAGTCACATACATCAGTCATATGTTCGCAAATTACCAATTTTTACAATGAAGAGATTAAACTGATTCCTTAACAGTTTCATCAAACGGATTCTTCACGGGGCTAAATTCATGGGACGTCTTAGTCATATGATAACTACAATCACGTTTCCAACTAATTAATTCATAACTTCATGTGACGTCGTAGCCACATGATGAATGTAATCACATCCATCCAATCAGTTCATGAGTTTCTTTGTTGCCAGCTTTTGCTTTTTGCAGAAACTTTCTTTTAAAAAGTATATATTTTGTAAACAATAACGCACATAAGTAAGCAAAATACGCTTGATTTAAAAATACACATGTAATAATTTTTTTGAAAAAATTTTGCAAAATTTTTTGAAGAATCTTTATTTTTAGACATCTTTACCCATTCATCAAATTTGAAACGTTATCTAGATCTTACCAATACAAATCTAATGTCAGCTTTGAATTCAACAGAAAACACGTGATTATATAATCTCATGGGAACATCATGAATTTTCTCTTTAAACTTTCAAAAGCAAGAAAACGTTCTAACAGCATTATACTTCACTAATCATTACTGAAAAAAATATTTATGAGATTATTTACGGAAGCAATGATTTTTTTTCCTTGAGAGAAGTTTGTAAATAAAAGAATAAAGCGTATTGTACCTTTGTTTTTTTAGCGATCCGTTGCTAAGCACTTTTTTTTTGCTCTTGTTATTATCATGTTTCCAGAAATTTATCTTGTCATCCAGAAAATCATCAGGTATGCAGAGAAAAAGGACTTTTCACGTGGAAAAATAAACGCTAAACGTTTTGTTTTCGATTTGATATGCTTGAATATTTTCAAAATTAAACTATTTCTCCTTTTATAGTTATTAGCTCATGCATAAAAATTGCGTATGAAAGAGAAAATTATTTTTCCTTCATTTTTAAGATTGTAATTTTTAATTTAATCAACATATTCATGACTCGACCGTCAAAGCAGTAAGACATTTTTTTAATGTAAAACTGAGTTAGATTTTCAGAATATTTTAGTTATTTTTAAAATTCTTTACTTCAAATGAATTTTTCAGTGAAATGGGCATAATAAATAGCTTGTTCCGTTAAAATAAAAAAATCTTTGTGTGACACAAATCATTTTTGCTTTGTTGCTGGGTTGAATCATTATGATTAATCTGTGAGGGGGCTTTATCGGGTTTTCATACTAATCCTCTTGGGGTATTGAGTTATTTTATAACTAATCCTCTCACGAAGAAACCGTGATATGCAGATAAGTTAGTAGATATATAGTGAAGGTTTTGTAATCGCGGCGAAGAAGGAGGAAGAAAGCTGAGATGCTGAACGCCGTGAGCTGTTGGTAAGATATTAAACTTAGAAGCGTAATTATAGAACGGGCTTTAGAGCGAGTTAAAGAATTTCAGGCAGATAAAGATTCATAGGATAACTTTGCTTAAAGGTAAGTGGCTAGGATTCCAGGCGCTTATTTACACAAAATTTAGGAATACGTTATATCACTCCTGATTGCCTACCTATAGTAAGACTTATGTTGATCAATATATTTAGACAATAATAAATTGAGGCTACTTTGGGTTATCAATCATTTCCTCCCACAAATCTAGGTCACGTAGATGAAGATATGGCACCCCAGGCCGGGGGAGAGGTATATATATGATTTCTAATTTACGCATACACGTTCTTCTTCTTGAGTTGGTTGGAAAGAATTTCCATTCTGGCCCCAAAGAAATCTCAAGAGGACAGTTAGTTGAAATCGCGATGAAAGCGCTGTCACAATGTTACAAAAATAGTTATGGTATTTAAATATTATCAAAAAATACATGCCGAAAAGAAAAACTGTTGCTTCATAAAAATATTGTGAAAATTTTTCAAACATAAATGTAAGAGAATAGTAATTTAAATTTTACGAAACACCTTTATTTTACTTTTCATTATTTATTAGAGTAAGGATTGCTGCGATGACACTTTGAATTGTGGTTCAAAACTGACTTAAAGCTTCTAGAACCGGCTCAAAGAACTGAGTGCCGTATTTCATATTTCAACGATCAAGTAATCGTTATTCTATAGAATACCTAGTTCAATCGCAGAATTTAATAATTTTATATACTTTAACTAAGTTATCTAGTTATTTCATGAAATAGCTAGTTATTCTATGAAATAACGGATTTCACACTTTAACAGTTTCACATATAAGAATCAGATTACGTTGAAATGAGAAACACGGTGGTTAGAAGTAATTAAATGTGTTTGTTTTGAACACAGCACTTTTACAGTTTTCTGAGTGCATATTGTTTTTTCAAACAGGCGATATTTACACTCCTGCTGCATGGGATATTCCACCTTTGCGCTTACCTGGCCATCGTTTTCCTGTCATTGTTTTTTCTCATGGACTCGGAGCTTGCAGAACTACTTACACTACTTTTTGTTTGGAGTTTGCCTCCCGAGGTTTTATTGTTGCAGCTCTTGAACACAGGTATGTATCTAAATTTTATAAATATGTTGCTGGATTTTATAAACCTCTTTCCAATAAGAAAAAATGGAAAGATAAAATAAACACATTTATCTTTACAAGAAAATCTTATTAATTGTATAAATTAATCTAAAATATAATTAAGCTGAACATACATCAAACCAAATCTATCTAATAAATTTTATACAATCAGGCGTAATGTAAATAACTCAACTGATGCTTCAATAACAGTACTCGCGGTAATACTAGAGAATTACAAAGCACAAATTTTTTAATGTCGTGGCAACATTTTGCCGTATATTTACCGCAGTACTATGGGCTAAGTTCATGTGACATTATAGTCACATGATAAATGCAATCACGTGTTTCCAGCCAGTCAGTTCATAAATTCATGTGACCCCATAGTTGCATGCTAAATGCAATCGTGTATTTCCTACCAATCAAATCACGCGCTTCTCAGTAGCCAACGTTTGCTTTTTACAGAAACTTTCCTTTAAAAAATACATATTTGTCGACAATAATAATGTACATGAGTAAACAAAATGCTTTTGATTTAAAAGCACCCGTTTAATGTGAGGTTTATTTTTAATTTTTGAAAAATTTTTGAAGAATATCTTAATACTTGAACATCTTTACCAAATCATCAAATTTGAAATTGTATCTAAATTTTACAAAGCTGAAGTCAGTTTTGAATTCAATGGAGAACACGTGATTGAATTAATCATGTGACCTTCATGAATTCAGCCCATTAAACCCACATATTTCTAAAATATCAAAAATTCATTTTAAGATTTTGTGAACGAGATTCCAAATGTTCACTAACATAAAAAAATGAGAACAATTGAGAATTAAGTGACCTCCACAACTTCATTTTTTCCTTCTGAGAGTGTTTAAAGGAAAGCTTTTATTCGCACAAATCTCAAATATTTAAAAATATGTAAAATTTTATTAGATAGGACACAAAATGATATCAGAAACCTAATATCCTCTTTTAACTCGAAGAATTATTGATATTTTGAAATTATAAATGTTTCAGAATATACCTTACATTTAGAAACAAAGAAACAAATTTTAAGAAAATCCATTGGAGGCTCGTGGTGGGGTGTAGAAGCCAGAACACAGAAGTAG
The DNA here is from genome assembly GCA_019973935.1 of Trichonephila clavipes. Lineage (NCBI taxonomy): Eukaryota > Metazoa > Arthropoda > Arachnida > Araneae > Nephilidae > Trichonephila > Trichonephila clavipes. The sequence goes on along the minus strand of BMAU01021180.1, from coordinate 174,383 downwards.
TATATCCTCTGATGTCTCTTTTTCGTACTCTTACAGAATTTCTAAAGAACGAGATTCATTGCGAATAGTCCTCGTATTCCGTAAAGTGATGTGTGTCACCTCCAAACCAATCAGAGGATTCTTATGTAACTTAAACAAGAATTTGACATCGTCATTAATATTAAAACACAGCTTTAACAAACTGAGTAAGGCCAGTCACAAAACTTATTCAACGAATTTCCTTCTAGGGATTACTCAGCTTGTATGTCTTACTATTTCGAACGCCAGATGTCGACAGAAGACAAGAAAACAGGAGAACTTGATTCTCCCCCTAACTTGGTAAAGCACTGGATGCTTTTGAAGAAAGTTAAAAGTGGCAAAGGAGAATTCAGCATCAGAAATCAACAAGTAATTATAAAAAATATTCTGTTTCCTCATTTTCCATAATTCAGCTTATTGTCATCAATTCAATTTTGATATATTAATTAAAGTATACTTGCATCAGTAGTTCAGTATTAAATAAATTTGTGATAAATATCATAATAAAATTCTATAATTATCGAATAACTGAAGTCATATATAGTATAAAACACGAGTTTAACCCTTAATCAGATCCGAATTTTTTTTTTGAAAAGGAAAATATTTATTTTCATCTCGCAGGGCGAACAAAATTTTTTTATTAGTATTACCTTATTTTTTTCAATTCCTATTATTAACTCACACTCTCTATATATTTATTTATCTTGGTGGAATTTTCAATCGTTAATAAAATACATTTTAAAGCGCTCGTTTGAGCTGAAATTTTATATACAAGATTGTTTTGGATGTCAATACAGAAATTTAATCCTTATTAATAAAAATTAATTGATTAAAACTAATTATTCAAAGAATTACAAATTCAGTCACGTTGGCATCATTTTTGGCAACTTAGCGACCCTTTTGGCAACTTGTGTCAAAACTTTAAAAGATTTTTTCTCACGTTTTAAAGCATTCAGTTGAGCTGAAATTTTATGTACACGATTGTTTTGGATAACAATACGATACTTTAATGATAATTAATAAAAATCAATTACCACTTAATGTTGTGATTCTGTCATATGTATATTAATTGTAACTATTTAATAAAAAGTAGCTAAAATAAACGTTTTCTTTGTTGATGTATATATATATGACTTAAATTTTTTTTTATATAACTTGTTTTAGCTTTACTTGTTTTTATTTCTAAAATACAGGGTGAGCCCAAATGATGGACCACCCGATTTTAAAATATCATATTTTCGAGAAACTACTACACAAATTACAATAAGCTATACATGAATGTAAGGAGAAATTTTTTTCAAGTTTTTTTTTCCCACCAATAATCAACAGCACATTCAAGATCTCTGTGATTAAAACCCAAACTTGGCGACAATGACAAAGAAGAACAGATTTGGAGTATTACAGTACGCGCGGGTTCTTTTTTAGTTATTGTGGTGCAACGTGCATTTAGAAATCGCAACAGAAATGAAGCGCTAACCAATAAGAGCCTTCTGCCATGGTATCATCAATTTAAGATAACAGGTTGCTTGTATAAAAAGAAAAGCGGTGACCGGCATTCTGCGTCCAACAATAACGTATGGGCCCCCCATTTGGGGGGCCGCGGCCCCGACCCACACAAAACGCATTCAAATTATCCAAAATAAAATTCTTAGAATTATTGCTAACGCACCTTGGTACGTTAGATTGATTGATTGAATATTAACGTCGCACTGTTCAGCTACACGAGGGCTTTTGGCGACGGACCACGTAATTTTGAACCATGGTCAAGTGACGTGGACGACACCTGAGCTGGCACCCCCCTCTCCTAACTACCACACCACACCAACGGGAGGACGTTTCAGCTCTCGACAGATTTAACGTGCATCGCTGCCCTACACGGCGGGTCTTTAGTGGTACAGGGTTTGAACCCGTGACAAAGCAAGCCACGGTCCGATACCTATACCACTCGGCTACCGCGGCCCCTTGGTACGTTAGAAATAGTCTCATACATCACGATTTACACATGGAGCCGATAGATAATTACATCACTAGAACTTCTAGAAATGTTTTTACTTCTATTCAAAATCACGACAACCCAGTAATTAAAGCACAAACACTTTTCACGTATCCTCACTCTAAAATAAATTTTGCTTACAAAACTACAAAATGGAATCTGCCCTTAAAGCCACCGTAATTACAACAAAAATACTTAATTGCTACACTTAAACAACACTCATATGCATTTGCCTACATCAGAAATGGGTTCAGTGAATAAGCTGGCTCCTGTTTCGAATGCAACAACTGTTCCGTCTGCAAGTTTTCCTTGCAGTCTCCATCCATTTTCCATCCCAGCTGCAAAAAAAAAAAAAAAAAAAAAATCCCGCAGCATTCTCCATTCCCACTGCGTTTTTGGTGCTCCTCGAACGCGTTTTTTGGGGCTGTTAAGCCCCCTCCCCTTCCTTGCGCTCTTCCATTCCTCGCCCTCGTGACGTACTTCAGTTTCGTTCTCGTTAGGCCGCTTCTTCCTCCCCCCTGCGGGGGAGTGTATTCAGATATTTATTCTCATTGACACTTTCTCTCCGCGAATTTGGGTATAAGCGATTCATTTCGCTGGCACCCGTCCAATCTAATTTTCGTTTCGCCAAGCGTCTCAAAAGAAGCAGTGGAGAGTTTACTTCTAAGTCCACGAGAGTTGCCCCACAAATAGGTATGGAAAATTTTACGATAAATATTAAATTTCAAGCCATATCATTTGCAACTGACTCAACAAATATCAGAGGACGACAAGAAATCATTTGTATACCATTTTGATTGAGTGATGCTACAAAATGCAAAGAACGAACCGGATTACAAATTATGCTGTATAACAAAAGCATCACACATCGAACATTCCTTCCTTCCTCAGTGGCTCGATAGCCCAGGGTGGGCCTTGGCCTTCTCAAGAAGCCTTTTCCAGGCCAGCCTTCTTTTTCTTGCTAGTGTTCTCCAATTCTTAGTTCTCAAAACTAGGAGATCTTTTTCTAGGCTATCAATCCATCTAAGATTTGGCCTGCCCTTTCTTTGTGTGCCAATTGGTTGGGCATTGAAGACTTTTTTAGTGGTGCGGTTTTCGTCCATTCTGACAACGTGGCCTGCCCATTTAAGGTATCCGACTACGTTCGGAACCGTGATTTTAAAAAAGGCACATAAATGGATAATTTTCGGGATATTTAGTGTCACTTATATTAGAATACATGTATAAAATTGTTTTAAGGACATTTTGACAAAAAAAATTATTTAAATACAATATTTTGGCAAAAAATTAACTTAGAATAACCTTTTTTCAAAATGTTCTCCTTTATAAAAAATGCTACTATTGTAATAATATTTTGCGTGTATATAGCTCAGACCTCTGTACAGAGGCTCAACTATGATTTTTGAAAAATTCACATTATTTTCAGAATTACAACCAATTGAAATAATTATCCACGTTTTTTTCTTAAAATTTCTCCGCTCTGTTGTCGTAAAACATGGATAAACCCACTTCTAAGTTATATATTTCAAAAATTCTAGTTGAGCCTCTGTACAGAGGTCTGAGCTACATACAGGCAAAATATTATTATAATAGAAGCATTTTTCACAAAAGGAGAACATTTTGAAAATGGGTCATTCTATGTCAAAATATTGTAATTAAATAATTTTTTATTGTAATACTATTCTTAAAACAATTTTGCATACATTTTCTAATCTAAGTGACACTAAATATCATAAATATTATCCATTTATACGCTTTTGTAAAATCACAGTTCTGAACGTAGACGCATACCTTAATTCGTTGTAATTTGATGAAGTTAACAATTTGTCAGATTCTTTATATGATTGATAGAGCTCTAAATTTGAACTTCACCACGTTCCGTTTTCCTGAATTCCTCCAAAAATAAATCTTAAAATATTTCTTTCGTAGATTTTTATAATGATCTTATCTGTTCGAGACATGGACCAAGTTTCATATGCATAAGTTAATACTGATCTTAAAAGACTTTTATATAATAGAACCTCTTTTTTTGGGTGTGTTTTTCTTTTGATTAAATTCGATTTCATATATTTTCGTATTCCACTAAGCCATAGTAATTCTCTTTTGGATTTCAGAAGTACAATCGTTTCTATTGTTAATTTCCGAACCTAAATAAGTGAAACTCTCCACAACTTCAAAATAATACTCTTCTATTTTAAAGTGAGAATTGTTAAAACATGATTTAGACGCATCGAACATTAGTAACGGGAAAAAAAACTTGGTATATTTTTCTAAACATTCATGTATCTCTTGTTGTAATACGTGCAGTAGTTTCGATAACATGACTTTTTTAAAATTAGGTTCATCATTTGTACTCACCCTGTACATTTTTCAGATTGTTTGTGAAATTGCTTTTTTACGGTTTTCTCTAAAAATATTAAGTATGGTACCAATTTAAGTGCTTCAAAATTACGAAATTCGTCACCAGTAGCTTTCGAGTAATTTTAGAGACCAACAAATAACCAAACAGTTTAAGAGCTGGTATTTATGAAATATTTAATCGTACGAGTTCAGTACGCACAGTGAAATCAAAACAATTCCATTTAAACTTGATTTGAAATTCTCATTAACTCTTGAAAACGCTTTGCAAACATGTTTTTTGTTCACGCTTTCAATTCCGTTCTTATTTATTACAATTCTTAATATGTTATTGGATAATTTTATTTGAATATCATAATGAACTTCAGTAGCAAGTTTCGTTTAAAAAAATAAAGTCTTATTTGGCAAAATTGGGTTTTCAAAAATAAATTCACCCCTTTATAATATCACTTTCAATATCAGCCGTACATTTAAGAGTGTTTCCAATTGATGAAAGATTTATTACATCTTTCGGTAAAGATATATATATTCATCTACATATAATACCACAGCCAAATATTTCAAGTTTTCTGTCACAATATGACAATGCTATAACTTGTCACTAAGTATCTCGTAATATATTTCAATTATTGTCATTTAGTATTGATGATGAATTCGTATCTAGAAGGAACTGACCAATTTAAATACAAAAGGGAAAATACATTATTCTGTATTCGTTAGAGAATTCTTTTCAATTTCGGATAATTCCTTATAAGAGAAATATCGTTTGACTGTTTAAACTAAATTTTCAAACCAGATTATCAAGAAACCGTTTTCTTTAAAACCATATTGTAACAAAAATAAAATTTTATTAAAAACAAGTAATATAAAAAAATTTTTTTAAGTGAATTCCTACTTAGATCAACAAAGAAAAATTTTATTTTAGCTACTCTTTATTATATAGTTACAATTAATATAAATATGTATATACATAAGACAGAATCACAACATTAAGTGGTGATTTATTTTTATTAATTATCATTAAAGTATCGTATTGTCATCCAAAACAATCGTGTATGTAAAATTTCAGTTCAACTGAATGCTTTAAAACGTGAGAAAAAAAAATCTTTTAAAGTTTTGACACAAGTCGCTAAAAATGATGCCAACGTGGCTGAATTTGTAATTCTTTGAATAATTAGTTTTAATCAATTAATTTTTATTTTAATTATAATTAAATTACTGTATTGTCATCCAAAATAATGCATATAAAATTTCAACTCAATTGAGCGCTTTAAAATGTATTTTATTAACGATTGAAAATTCCACCAAGATAAATAAATAAATATATAGATTGTGAGATAATAGTGTGTGTAGGAATTGAAAAAAAGATGGCATTAATTTGATATCGGGACCCAACTCGTTTTTGGCGTGATTTTGGAATCGCGCCAAAACTAAATATTTGGCGGCGTCTAATGTTACCATATTGTAATGTAATGCCTCAACTTTTGGAAAAATTGTAAAACTATTTGACAGAAAAATCAGCAGCATATATATTGATCAATAACAAATTAATTTCAAAAAATAATTCTTAGCTTATTTGTATTATAAGTATTTAAAATTATTATTTGTTTTTCCCTTCCAAAGGTGCACCAGCGAGCAAAAGAATGTATGGCAGCACTAGATTTACTGCATGCGCTTCATAAAGGAGAGCAAGTGGAAAATATTATGGATACTTCACACTTACCATTAAATTCATTTAACGATATCTTCGACATGGACAGAATATCCATCGCAGGGCATTCATTTGGAGGGGCTACAGTCATAACAACGATGGCCAAAGACAAGCGATTCAAGTAAGTGCATATACATTTCGTACAAGTGTTGAGCCATAAATAGGATAAAACATTTGTCAGTTAAAAGTTTTTGAAAAAATCATGAAATATCAGAAATCTAAGGAGTGCATTCTTCATAAGGCCCTCGTGTAGCTGACAGTGCGACGTTAATATTCACTCACTCACTTGAAAAATTCTTTTAGATTTTATGATGTACAGTAGAACTTGTTTTTATGCGGTCCTTTTTTATCCGATTTTTTTATGCGGTATATAAATTTCAACGGCTTGGCGCCACTGTAATACTTTCTATCCATGTACCAGTGGCGTAACGGAGAATGTTAGCGCCCCCCTGCAAAGTCAAGTTTTGCGTTTATAATTTAAAAATTATGTAAATACGCACTTGGCGTCAGTCATGCCTTGGGCCCCCTAGTTTCGAGGGTGAACGTTATGCCACTGGAATGTACATATATACACTTCAGGACGCTTCTCTTCATTTGTTATAAACAGTCTCCCTACAAAGCAGGTTCAGTTGTTTTCTCTCAATGCGCCAACAGTCCATGCTTGATTGAAGCCGAAACTTTAAATTAATGTGGCATTATCAATAATTTGATAGATTATGGAAGAACCGGATTCTTTGAGAGCGGATAAAACATATGCAGGGATACAGCTTTCCAACAAATTGGGGAGGCATTTTCTTAAAATAAAGGGTGTTTTTTTAGAGGTATAGAACTTTAAATTGCAATAAAACAACGATGTATTATTCGATTGACATGAAATTTTTTTTATTCGAAAGATAATCTTGTGGCATTACATTTTAAATATGATTTCTGGCATATGACTGCCACGGCTGGCTCGGATGTAGTCCAATCTGGACGTCCAATTTTCGATGACTTTTTCCAACATTTGTGGCCGTATATCGGCAATAACACGGCGAATGTTGTCTTCCAAAGGGTCAAGCGTTTGTGGCTTATCCGCATAGACCAATGACTTTACATAGCCCCACAGAAAATAGTCTAGCGGTGTTAAATCCCAAGATCTTGGAGGCCAATTTACAGGTCCAAAACGTGAAATTAGGCGGTCACCAAACGTGTCTTTCAATAAATCGATTGTGGCACGAGCTGTTTGACATGTTGCGCCGTCTTGTTGGAACCACAGCTCCTGGACATCATGATTGCTCAATTCAGGAATCAAAAAGTTAGTAATCATGGCTCTATACCGATCACCATTGACTGTAACGTTGTGGTCTTCATCGTTTTTGAAGAAGTACGGACCAATGATTCCACCAGCCCATAAAGCGCACCAAACAGTCAGTTTTTCTGGATGTAATGGTGTTTCGACATACACTTGTGGATTAGCTTCACTCAAAGGCGGCAGTTTTGTTTGTTGACGTAGCCATTCAACCAGAAGTGCGCTTCATCGCTAAACAAAATTCGCTTATGAAAATCGGGAACAACGGCAATCTCGTTTTGGGCCCATTCGACGAATCTACGCCTTGCTTGATGATAGTTTTGATGAATTGCCAAACCAAACTGAGAATAAATCACTTGACAGCTGTTAAATCGGTCGCCATCTTGGAAAGTAATGCCAACTTAAACTTCTATACCTGAAAAAAAAAACACTCTTTAGATACCAATTCCGAAAGGAGTGTGAAATTTCAAAAAGAGTTTCAATCACGCATAGTTGGTTATCGCGACATTTACAAGCACAACCGACCTTCGTCGCAAAAACTTATCTCTTACTTTATGGTGCCAAAAATAAATCAATTGAAATTGTATCTTCAAGCGACTTTGAACTAATTCATCACAAAAAGACGTGCACTTTGGATTACGAGAGGCAGTGAATTAAGTATGTGCCTTTTGTGTGTGTGTGTGAAAACTTCTCCAATTAACACGAAACTAAATGTTTCTATGTATAATTTATTTATTTTGTCTTGGAAGTACTTTCTCATAAATTTCGTAAATGTGATTAATGTATTTTATAAGTACATTTTTTATATATATGCGGTCCTTCGCCGCATAAAAAATATTTTCTGTAGTATTTCGACGATTTTGTATGTTATATGTAAGAGTTTAAGAAAATTTCGAATATTTTTTTGTGCGGTCCCTATTTACCGCACAAAAACAGGTTCTACTATACTTAAAATATTTTAATTTATTAACTTCCCATTCATCTAATTTGAAATTTTTTGCTCAATGTATATTTCTATTTCTATTATTCAATGTTTTTCTATTAGGATTTTTTTTTCTATATTTTGTTTGGATTATCTGACCTACTGAACAGCAAAGGAGAAAGGTTGGTACCATCGAATTAGTTTAATCCAATTTATTCGGTCCTAAGTGAACAAATACTTGACTCGTTGGGTTCCTTTTTCAATTTTTTTTAATTGTATTCATTTATGTTTTTTAATTGTATTCATTATTGTTTTTTTATATAATAAGTTTTGCGATTTTTCTATTTATTCTTACATGTTTTTTCGTTTTTTTTCATATATATATATATCGATTTAGAAATAATTATGTGGAAATCTGAAGTGATGGAATAAATTATAAAAATCTTTACGTATAATATTAATCACAAAGACTCTTCAGTTTTGTGAATATTATAAATTAAATAAACATAAGAATACATGCATAGGAAATAGAAAGTTTTGTTTTTCCAATCAATACTTTCAAAATTCGTTTTTTCAAAATGAATTAATAGCAACAACAAAAAACTATGATTACTGAACATTTTCTTAATGTTAGAACACTGAAAAAAAAATCCTCAATCCCATACCGTGTTTTTTTCCTATTTCAGTCAATTTTCAGAAATATCCCAAAACTAAAGTGCATGAGCAATATTTATTTTAGTATAAAAAGTGAATATCATAATTTTTTAAAAAATAAACATTGAATTCTGAAATTTAAATGTGTCTCTTTTTTTTTTTCATTATAAAATGTATATCAGTTCATCAAAAATTCCACATGAAATTCTCATAAAAAAACATCAAAAGAGAAAAAAATGTTTTATGTGAAAAAATGTATAAATTTATTGAATCCCTATATTACATCCAACAATTTTACCATTAACTGAACATAACTTAAATGCACAAGATCAAATAAATAATAAAATATACAAAACTGTATCAAAATTAAAAGTTTAAGAAAACTGAATTAAGATTTGTATTCTCAATCTCATAATTGTCGAATATTTACAGCTTCTTCGTTTATTCTTATTTATCAATTCCTACTATTAGGTCACTTTCTTCCTATATACATATCTTGTTCGAATTTTCAATTGTTAAAAGAAAATACTTTTTCTATTCATCCATTCAAGTTAATACATTTTTTTAACCTTGTAGTTGTGTGTGTGTGTGTGATGACACTTGACGTTAATAGTTTGTTCAAATATTAATTCATTACTGTTCATTGTGTCCCTGTAGCGCAATGGATAGCATGTTTGACTTCTAATCCAAAGGTCGTGAGTTTGAATCCCACCTGGGATGAAACGATTTCTGAGAATGTGATTTCATTTTTCCTACACTATTTTATTGGAATAATTAAATTTAATTAATGAATAAATAGTAAAAAACAAAAAAAATCCAACACCCTATATAGAAAGGAAAATGGAAAACTGCAAGGAAAATCACTTTTCTATTTTGTCATTTAATATTGTTATTATTTTATACGTATATACATATTTATATTAATTGTAACTGTTTAAAAAAAAGTAACTGAAATAAAATTTTCTTTGTTGACCCAAGTAGAAATTGACATAAATTTGTTTTTTATATTACTTGTTTTTAATGAAAGCATCATTAATATTTGCTTATGAAATTAATAGTCTTCCCAAAATTTACTTTAAAGACTTCATTGACATACTAATTACATGCATATTTAAGACCAAGATTGCCGCTTCCCACATCAGGTTATAATTACATAGTTATTTACTATAAACAGTGTAAACAAAATCTTGAAGCCAGGTTAAAGATTTCACATATCAATTAAAAAAAAAAATAAATGAAATGTCTTTTTTAGGACAGGCCTGGGGCTTGATACTTGGATGGTACCTTTAAAAGAGGAAACTTCAATTTTCCAGAAAGTGAATCAACCTATGCTTTTCATCAATATGGAAAAATTTCAAACAAAAGAAAATCTCAGAGTGATGAAGCAAATGGAATCTACTGAAATCCACCGAATAGTTATCACTCTTAAGTATGCAGCACTTTAAATTGTTTCATCAAAGAAACATTTGATTAAAAAATTCACATATTAAGTTTAACACATATTTAATAAAATAAAATTAACAAATATTTAAAATCATGTTTATTTTTTAAAATATTTTTTCTAGTGGCAATACTCAAAGCATCCCTTTAAAATGATATAATAGAGAAAATGATAATTGCTATTAATTGAAGCCAAGTTTTAATACACAGTTAAAAAGCATTAATATAAATTCACATCTTTTGTTAAGATGGTTTACATGACAAAGGTTAAAACAGATTTATTTATAGAATTAACTTTTTTACTGAATACATGTATATTGGATCTCATAGTCCAACAATAAGCAAATTTAAAAGGAAAATTGATTTTTTCATATGGGCTGAACTAAATTGAATAATTTAGTAATATAATTCCAGCAAACCAATTATATAATTTACTAGAAAAATTATTTATGTAAATCGATTTATAAATTCTGAAATTGTTACAAGAAAATGAGAAGAGTATAAAATATCAGGTGAGCTTATGAAAATTTAAATGCCACACATAATTATATGATATTTTTCTGAATATTGAATTATCAATTAAAAAATTAAATAATTCCTTAAATTCAAAATAATAAAATTTTGTGTTAGTTTAATTTTTTTACTAAATACAGGGCTAAAAATTTTCATACACGGTACAGATTACTTTAAACATACATAAGTACTAAATTAGTGTGTTACTATAGTAAGATACATTAACTTAATATAGATATTCTCATAAATTGTTAAAAGAAATACTACACAGCAAATAAGAATTACTTTTAAAAAGTTTGATTACCCCAATTATTTATAGCCAAACTGACCAGATAGATTCATGTTAAATCTATATAAGTTATTGAAAATATAATTAAGAAATTAAATAAAAATTGATTATATTATAAAATTTATAGAGACAAGAAATATTTTATTTTACAGAGGAACAGTTCATCTCAATCAGTGTGATGTACCTTTCTTGTGTGATAAAACCATGAGAAAATTATTTGGTGCTCATTCAAAGCTAGATCGTTTCACAGCAATGAATCTGACAACAAACCTTTCAAATGTGTTTCTCAGTAAACATTTAGGTAAGTAAATATATCAGCAGCAAAATATTTTACTTCATAAAATACTGTTTAGTTAAATTTTCATTTTGTAAATATATATTTTTAATTCCTAAAGGAAAATATCACAAACCCATAATTTATAAAAGTTTTTTTTTATTCTCAAGTTAGCCTATTAGTAGTTTTTTCATGCAATAACTTCTGATACAATTAAAAAATTGGTACTTATGTATTAGCGTCACCGCATCAAATTTGTGCCAAGTGAATCATGCCAATTTCCATCAAACTCTGATTGGATTTTTTTTAAAAAATAAAACAATTAAGAATCTTTTTGTGCTTTTGTTATCATGCAAACATTTGCATCATGCATAAAAAATTTGATATCATACATATATACAAAATTTGCTTGCTGCTAATTTTGCTGCAGTAACACTAATACGTAAGTTCCAAAAAATAAATTTCTTTTGATATATTTGTGAACAATACACAAAATTATTTTTCAAAAATAGGGAGTGAAATAATACATTTAAAAAGAAATAAAAATTCATAAGTCCTATTCATTATCATAGGTTGAATATAAATGGCAATCAAATTGCATTTCAACAGCTTAGCTAAAATTAAAAAAATTTCACAACTAAAAAAGAAAGGCGCATGTATTATGGAATAATGCATCATACTTTAAAATGCTTCATAAAAGATACTTGCTTTCAACACTGAATATATAGAATTTATTTCCATGCAATAAATAATTGCATGAAATTAAAGCATACACAAAGTACAAATAAAAAAAACCTCTGAAAAATAGTTACATAAAATATTTTTTTCCATCTTGATATTAAGCTAAATGAGCATATGTAAAAAAAGTACATTTATTATTATGTATATTATGGGTAATACTGAATATATTATTGTAGCACAAATACACAAATTTAAAATATATACTTCACACAATATCTGAATCACAAATAAATGCAATGTTGTGAAAATAAAATACTTTATACTCACAATTTTTTTTTAATGTACTACATTTTAAGCATTTCACACAATATCTTATAAGCTAAAAAATCTTATTTTGAAAATTTTACAATTAATTTTATTAAAATATCTATCTCATAGAAAAAAAATGTTATTATTTTTTTTTTACTTAAAAAAAAAATAGCAGCACATCAACATTAATATTTACATTTTTACAACTTTATATTTACATTATTACAACATTGATATTTACAAGTGTCTTTACATTTTAATGTAGGCAGATTACAAAACACATGTATTAATATTTGGAAATGTATTTCCTGAAATTTAATATCTGATATGTATCTATTACTTCACTTAATAAAACGCTGACAATGTCTTAAGAATCTTTTTCAAAAATACTCAACTAAAGATTATTTTTATAGTAAATATTAGAAATAATATTTTTTTTTATTTGACAAATTCTCTTTGCAACTCTAAATATTCTTATTTTGAGATATGATATGCAATTTTCAGTTTAAGTTTTAAACTGAATATAAATGATTCGAAGTTATAGACTCAAAATGATAACACATTAAAATTGGAATGATTAATTTTTTATCAACTTTTTAAAATCAATCAATATAAAAGATTTTTTTAAAGTTCAATACAAATTGTTTTTTTTGTATGTATAAATTTGTATAAAATGTATAAATGATTTTTTTTAAAAAATAGTTCCATGTGTGTGGTTTTAAGGTTAATATTTTTTACAACTGTTTTTCTTTTTTTAAATATGATACACAAAGAAAATGTATTTTTTTTAAATTTCATACAATCAAATTTAATTCCTCAGCAATAACTAAAAATTTTAAAATAAAACTGTGTGTTTTACAGAAATACCAAGTGACCCTAAATATTCAGAGTACATACAGCAACATCAAAGTGTTCTGAAAGAAGGTATCACATCAATCTAGAATGATTCAGATAAGATAATCAGTTTATGAATGTATATTAAACTGAATTTATTTTATGCAATTTTTAAATAACTATCTCATTTATAATTATAGAATAAAACAATAAAATTATGCATCTAATATTAACAGTTCAGCTTTGAAAGTTTAGGTTTATGTTAGTCTTTGCCTTTGTGTGCCCCCCCCCCTTTATTACTAATTAAATTACAATTAAAAAAATTTATCTTCTACTTCATCTTTTAAACTTAATGCAATAAAAAAGTAAAATTATTTAGAAATGTAACATTTACATCCTCTAAATTGTTTATTTTCTAAATTAATTATTAAAAATAAGTTTAAAATATAAAAAATTTTATTCCAGTTTTTTTCATGTGTTTGCATTATGTAACTTTAAATTTCATTAAAATAATAATTATTTTTCTTTTTATTATAAGAACAAATGGATTTTTAATAACACTTTACAAATTGTTCATGCATTAATCTGATTTTTGTTTGTTTAAATATTTGTTTGTTATAGACCCTTTTAAATTTAATGAGATATTTATTTGAAATTTAAAAACAATTATTCATGTCTTCATACCAATGTTTATTGTAAATAATGTACAAACATTCTGTGATCTTCAAATGTATTTTTCATTTTTCTTTAAGCCATTAAAAATACTTCAAATGCATGACTACTAGTTATTTGTTTAGAATTCCTTTATACATCATACACAAGAGAAATATGATAAATGTTTAACACTTTTTAAAATAGTACACTTTTAAAACAAATGATTTCTTACATAGAAATAATATGTTACAAATTATTTCTTTTTACTAATGCTTGATGGGCATAAATCCTTGTTCAAGCACTCATCACATTTGGGTTTTATGGGCTTGCAGATAGTCTGTCCAAATCCAACTAAATCAAGGCTAGCATCTTTCCACAGTTCCCTATAGGAAAAATAATAACAAAATAAAGAAATTGAAATGATATGCAACAAGAACACAATTTACATTTAATAATGTTGATGCCATATTATTTTACAAAGACAATCATAGATTGTTTATTTAAATATTAATTAGGATTTAAGGAATATTAAAAAAATATTTATTATAAATCACTTATGAGTCATGCATAAATAAAATATCATAATGCATGTAGAAGATATAATTCATAACTACTCTAGAATAAATTCTACTAATATTTCCTGAATACTTTGTCTCTTATACATTATTTTTCTTCAGTCCAAGAATAGCAGATTAGTATTTTACAATGATATCTTTGTAGCGTATAATCATTATACATATACTGTGATGGAAATATTCTACATGGATATCACTCATAGTCTTTAAAGTCTGAGAGGCAGAAAGGAAAATGCAATTAAAATATTTTAAATTGTATATATTGCAGCAAATAGTGACACTCTTACTCACATTTCTATTCATAATCTGAGCACAATTTTACATCAAATATAATTAGAAGAGAAAAAAAAATCAGTTTTCAAATAGGATAATGTTCAGTTTTAAATCATTCGGTAGATTTTACACACATAATTTTTTTTCAGTAATTGCATAATTAAATTAAATATGCAATAATTTTTAAATAGAAGATACTTATCATATACAGCAATGAATACCCAAATTAAGATGAGAGAAATTTTTTAATCCAAGAAAACATTTATAGTAAAAAATATTGATGTCATTGTAGCACACACAGTTAAAAAAGTACTTTTTAGAATATGACCAATACAGATCAATGTTGAGGTTTAGAATATACAAAAAAATTATTTATTTACAGTAATGCCGTATACAAAAGAGTATTATGTTCACATATATATAATCAGAAAACTGAACACAGAAATTTTGATTTCATAATTAGAACAACTTGAGTCATGCAAAAATAAAAATCAATAATTATAATTTCTGTTTACCAAAATTATACTTAATTATAAATATTAATATGAATTAAAAAATTATTCATAGAAATGAAAAGAAATTTGGCAAAATCTTTATATATACTTACCACTTTTTAAACAGAAATTTTTTATAAAAGAATTATCCAATTTTCTTATGCATAATCATATACTTAAATTTAAAATACAACAGTAATCTTATTATTATTTTTTTGTTATAAGTAATCCTAAATAAAGTTAATGTCTCATTCTAATTTTATGCAATTTTTAGAAAAAAAAAATAAAGTAGATTTTATTTCTAAAAAAGTTAAATGTATATTATTTCTAGGTTCGTGCCTCTCTTAATATAGATGAGATGTAATTTAAATTCAATTGCTTTTAAATAAATTGATGAAGAAACATTTCTTACAGTAATTTTGTGAAATATGTCAAAATTGCTTAAATAATTAACGTACTTATAAAATTGAATCAATGCTAACTAATTTTTGTAATAATGAATACTCCATTGGGAAACTGTGCAAGAAAATGTATGTTATTAAAGGATCTAGAAAAAAAATGAACAAAGTTTTTTGAACTTTGATGTAGTAAGAAAAATCAGGCATTTATTTGAAAATAATTTGATTTTTCAAAGAACCACTCTCAAATGTATTTAAGAAAAATTGAAAACAAAAAAATAGAGAGCTTAACTATGAGAAAAGTATATAGAAGAATTCTCAATTATAATAAGATCTAAAATTTCCTAATTACCCCATCTTTATGTTGCATCAAAATTATTTCAATGGCTTTTTCTTTTTATTTTTTCCACTTAAAACACTTCTTCCAAAGGGACATAAATTGGAGATCAAGCAATTTTCACAAGAAGGGCCAATAGGTCGGCAAATAGTTTGTCCAAAACCGACCAGAGTCAAGTTAATAGGTCCCCATTGATCTCTATCATAAAAATGTTAATATTAAAATTTGGAGGAGAAAGATAAACAGGAATAAAAAAAGAACAATATGATTATTCAATCAACAGGTTAGAAAATTAAAATGATTTCAAATGATATCTGATAAAACTCTAACAAAATATTCAATAATTTTAAATGTAGCTTTCAGATAATTAATCAAAAATGAAGAATATTCTAAAAAAAAATTAATATATGCATGAAAAGCCTTATCACACATTTATTATGTATAGCAAGTTTTCATCATGGATATAACTACCATAACAATATGAATTGTAAAGTAAATTCTTTGTGCTGTTTAAATTTCCTAAGTATTGCAAATTAAAATTTTATATTCATATATTTGGTAAATTCCAACATAAAATATTTCATTTAATTATGAATCAAATTAATAAATGAGTAATTTATATATAAGAATCAGTTCCTATTTCAAAATTGGACATATTTGTCTTTATTGTTTTAAAGATATATATTTATCAATCTTTGTGAATAAAGACGATTCAGAAACATATTGTGTGCTGAATGCTCTTGAAAATGGATTGTAGGTTTTAATAAGATTAGTTATTGATATCAAAACTTTGAAAAATCTCAACTGAGAGTCTGATGGGTTCAAAATTGAGCAACTAACACACACAAATTTTACATGTCTTTATGGCAGCTAGGCACAAGATAGAGGCACACATCAAGAGATCCTTTTTTTTAAATGAAATTTTCATGTATTAGGATGGCAAGGAATTTTGAGCAGCGACATGTACAACACTTAGTATTATCACCAAATAGTGTACACAGGTTTTAGTGCAAGCATTGTTTACCAGTAGATCCAGAAAATATTATTAAACATTTTAATTACTTTTATGCACTTTTTTATAGTGTTCTTGTCATTTTTTCCCTTTTCGTGCACAATAAAATTATGATTTATATGCTTTTTTAAGCTTCTGTTAATCATTACTTCTTATGATTTTATTCTAATTTTCATGATACATTCCATTTCTCTTAAAATTTATATCTGCACAATTGCTAAAACTTATGAAAAAGTTATATTACATGAGGAATAATAATTACAAAGTATACCATAAATTTCACTTGGATTACAGCTTACATATTGAGACAACTTTTATTTTTTTGAGTGCAACTAATATTATAGCTAGTATATATATATATATAAACAATGAACTAATCTACAATTTACTTCCTTAAACAGTCTACAGTACTCTAAACTACATAATGTTACATACACACTAGTTATTTGCACACAATCATATATTCAAATGAAAAAAATGTTATAAACTGTCACTAAGTACTTACTTTGGAAGCCACTTTTCCAATGCTTTTCGAGTTCCCTCTGGATCTTTAGTAGGCTTTTGAACCCATCCCAATCTGTTTGATATTCTATGAACGTGAGTATCAACAGCTATACCAACTGTATCATTCCATGCAACACTCATTACTATGTGGGCCATCTTGGGACCAACACCAGGAAGTTTACATAACTCTTTGTAAGTTCGAGGAATATCTCCATTGTACTGGTCCTTTAAGATTTGTGTTGTATTTTTTATAAATTTGATCTTAGTCTAGAAGAAAAAGAAAAAAACAATATAAAAAGATATTTCCAACAAGAATTGATAAATATTCTATAAGATGTAGGTACTTGTATAAAATCCTGTCAACTATGAAAATTGGTACTGTTCCAGACAAATTTAAAACAATCAAAATACATTAATGGTGGAATATTGCATCATTAAATGACATTTATCTGGATTGGTAAAAATTGTAGGTGGAATTTTCCACATGTCCCGAATATTTCAAAAAAATTAATTTTTTTTTAGAAAATATAAAATTAATAGAAAGAGATAAATAATTTGTACAATGTTAAACAAATCTTGATTGAATGATTAACAGAATATAAAAATACCATTAAAAGGTCTTTTTGTAATTACATGAAAGTAAGAAATAAAGTCGAGCTGGTCTCAATTTTAAAAAAGTTGAACCATTGTCATGCGAGTCTCAACAGATTTAACATACTACAAGCAAGCTACTGAGAATGACTATTTGGCTATTGTAGCCAATGTAAGTTTTTCATAATTAAATCCTTAGTTTATTTGTTTTTGTTACTTAAATTTAAGTTTGTGGTATCAGAATTATAATTAATTTTTATAATGAATGCATAAAATCAGTACCTATAATAATTGGAATAAGAAAAAGATGTATTGTTATTCAATTCTTTTTTAATTTATTGTTTTATTAGTTATTTTGGCAGAACTGAGCTTCTGTAACTAATAAAAAAAATTATACATCTAGAATTATGAAGATAAATTTAATCAAATATAAAATTACAAATCCCTTTGTCGCTTTCTTAGATAAATGGAAATGGGTATTTTACACATGTAAAACAAATTCAGCACTAATCTCAAAAAAAAAAAAAAAAAAAAAGAAAGAAAGAAAGAAACCTTCCAGAATCCAGCCGGATAAATAAGTTCACCAATTTTTTCATCTGGTGTTTTCAATATATTATCCACAGTCAAACCATGCTCAATCAATCTTTGCGAAGCAGCAAAAGTAACTTCATCCCGAGTCTGGCTTGATAACATCACAGATATCAAAGTTTGATATCGAAACACCTATAAAATATATCAAGTATATTTTAAAAGTAAAATATACAATTCATTTCATTGAGTTAGCACATTATTTTTGAAATTAAAAATCAAATAAATCATATAATTTTTTTTTAAAGGATTTATGTTCCATGTATTTTTTTAATATGAAACTCACATATTTAACTGACTTTTTTCGCAATGTGTCTTTTAGTTCAATACCCCACATTATTCTTTTCTTAACACATTTGCTTGATCTTTTTTGTAGTAAATTTTCTGAGCAATGAATGGTACAATTATCCCTATAGAAAAAGACAAGTGAAATTCAAATCATTGTCAAATGTCAAAGGAAGTATGCCACAAGAAAACGGAACATGTGAAAAAATGATGGTTGTTTTCTTTTTTAACTAACTGCATTTAGAAGAAATATAACAAGGGAAATTGGCAATGAACTTATTTCTCATTTATCTTATTTTTATCACATATATCTTATTTAACTTATACCTCATTTATTTTTTCATATCATCTTATTTTTTTCTTAAGGAACAAGGATGGCAAACAAGTTGGTAGCCCACACCATGCCAATATGAGGGAATATCAAAACTAGAACTCATGACCCAACTACTATAACACCAGCCACAAGTTAGTTTAATGAAAAATGTATGCATTTGGTACTTTTTTTTAATCAAAGCTCAGGCAGCAGTAGCCGAGTTGCGAGCTTGGTTACTGCTGCCAAAGAGCTTTGATGGAAAAGTACCAAATACATATATCTTTCATTAAAAAGTTACTCTTGATACACTCTTTAAAATTAAAATTTTCCTATATTGCGTAAAAATACCTCATTACCTAAATGCATGTGATTATCATTCACTAATTGTTTAACATAATGATTTCTTCTAATTATTTAAATTCAATAAAAGTTTTTTTAGTTCATCCTCAGTAAAAGAAATACACTAGTTCTGTTAGACAAATTTTGGTAAATATATATTATTTTTATTAAAATCTCTTGCTCAAATATTAATGCTTAATATTAATTACTGATTGAGAAAGCAAAGTTTTTTCATCCAAATTTTGAAAATAAAACAAATGCCAAAATATCTCACCTCAGGTTCAATATCTTTCTCAGGACATTCCTCACAGCCTAAACTATCAACGGGTGCTACGTACATTTTCCTCATCTTCAAAATATTGTCTAATACTACTCGCCAATTTTCTGGTTCCCATCCATCTTCAATATCTGTAACTGTTTGATTAGCTTTTAACTTGATTGCTTTTTCAGTTTTCACAGCATTATTTTCAACTTGTTTTCTTTTCCTTGGTGACTTATTACTCTGTTTTGATGATTCTGATTTGACACTTTTTGAGACTGAAGTACTAGTTTCCTCGGTAGTCGGTACTTCTGTTTTGATTGATTTTTTCCGTTTGATATTTTTAGAAACATTTTCATTGCTTTGTTCTGTTTTTACAATTGCTTCTAAATTTGATTCTGGCTCGGTTTTCACGGCTACTTTTTTCTTCCTGGAATTTTTAGAAACATTTTCATTAATTTGTTCTTCAGTTTTCACAGTTATTTCTAAATTTGATTTTGGTTCAGTTTTTATAACTACTTTTTTCTTCCTGGCATTTTTAGAATTATCGTTTTTTATAGCTGATTCTTTTTCAGATGATAGTTCAGATGTGGTTGAAATTCGAGATCTCAGTGTTCTTTGAGTTTTTATTGCACTCATGATTTTCAAATCTTGTAAATTTTGTACTGGTAATCTCAATAATTGGAGACTTCTAATACAACAGGAGAAAATTAACATTCAAAATTTCACCTAAAAAAGAAAACAAGTTTCATTTAATTAGAAATTGTCATAATTTTGTATCTAAAGAAAAAGTTTATTATACATCTAATTTAACACATGCATTATTTTTAGTTCAGAACCATAAAATATTTGAACGAAACACTTTGATATAACTTTTGACATTCATCCATCTATCCAGATAGGTGGAAAGTGATTCACTCACTCATCACAAGATCTCTGAAGCTTTCAGACAGACTTCATGTTTAATAAGCATGTTTTTTTTTTATTTTTTTATTGAGTATCGATTCATTAAGAACGAGATTTGAGGGAATCAACTTCCAAGGGAGAAGGGACAAGTTTACAGGAGCATAAAAGATAAATATGCTTCCTCCTTACCCCTTTCCTGTTTAAATAAAGAGGAGAGGACAATAAGAATATTTTTAAATACAATTGAAAGCTTAATGCCAGGATTAGATATCTCAAAAACTTTAAAAAAAATTTATCTTCACACAAATACATAAAGAAACAGGTGGGTAATGGCTTGTTACATTAATATAAGGAAACAAAGATTACAACCTTTTTAATAACAGAAAAAATTGACATGCTGTTCCAATAGATAAAATGTTTAAAATCTGCTTCAAAATATTATTTTCCCCAGATTAAAACATATTTTAAAAACAAAATGGAACATAAATGAAAAAATGGGGGATTGTCACATTTTACATATTTTGAACCTCTCTCTCTCTCTCTCTAGAACTACCTTTCAAATCTTCAGTTATCTTCTATTTGGATCAATCGAAAACAAAACATTTTATATTTTTACATGCAAAGGATTAGAGTAATTTGGATTATTTCCACACTCACATAATTGGTAAAAATATATATTTAAATGCTCTATTACATTTTATTTACCAGCATAACTATATACTATAAAAGTCTATAAAGTAAACTAGAATTTTATAAGAAATATATAGTGACAAGTTTTAGTAGCAGTTAGAAGAACTTGTTATGAAAACTTTATTACATTAAGTATTTTAGAAATTTTATGTATAGAAGCATGAAGTTAGCTATTCGTAATTTTAAAATTTTACTTTCTCTCTCTCTCTCTCAATGGCCTTTTACAAATATTTATATAAGGTATTTTTAACTGAAAGGAAGAACATTAAAAAAAAAAATCTGATAAAAAAGTTTAACATATATATATATATATAATTCAATGATTTCCTAGAGAATGGAAAGGGTTCATTATTGTCATGTTCCATTAAAACACTCATTGAGCTTAAAGATCCCACAAAAATTTTGTAATATACTTGCTCATAAAATTCTAAAAGGGGTGAGAGTGTCCATTAAAGAACGTCACACTCTAAACCAACGTGAGGGCTATTGGCGATGGACCTTTCAGTCCAGTGATGACGACAGAGCTGACACCCCCTCTCCTAACTTTCACACCACACCAATGGGAGGACGTTTGATCTTCGACATATTCAACGTGCATCGGCCCCTGCACAGCAGTACAAGGCTCGAACTCACGACACGCCAGACACAAGTCCGTTGCCTAGACGAAAGTCTCCGTGACCCTCGTAATTTTGAACCTCGATTAAATGATGCGGATGACCCCTGAATCAAAATTTCACTCTCTCAATTGCCACACTACGCCAACGTGGACGTTGTCAAGAGCGATTAAACGTGCATCAGTCCCTTTATACGGCAGCTCTTCAGAGGCGCAGAATGATCACGACTCGAGTTCGTGACCATGATCTCCCTCGGCTACCGCGTACACAATAAATAAAACATTTACATAATGAATGAAATATTTCTTCATATTTTATAAGGGGAAAAATTCATTAGCCTACATATTTGGGGGGAGAAATCTTGATAACTAAGAAATAGACATTTAAATTACATTGAATTAAAATTAAAACTGTCTCTTTCAAGCACTAAATTATATAAATGTAAATGAATTCGAAATGATGAATGGTGCATATATTTTCTTTGTTCCTTTACTGAACACTTTGTGACGAGGCTTTATCGCGGCCTTCTAAACTAATCCTCTTAGGGAATCTTAGGGGCCAGAGTGGCGTTTCAATTCAACCTTCTCAAGAAGAAAACTCGATATGCAGATTACTGAATGATTATATATATATTGGAGCTTTTGCATTCGCGCGAGAGTCGGCTGGAGAGTGTTATAGGAGCCATATAGAAGTCGGTTAGAAGCCAGAAAGTTGCATAGAAGCTGGATTAAGTCGGATAATAATATATATAGAAGATTAATATTAAAGAAATTGAATACAAGAGGAAGATATATTGCTGATCGCCGTGTGATATCGGTAAGAGATTTTTATTTAAGTTTAATCATAGAGCGGACTCTAGCTAGTTAAGGAATCTGCTATACATAAAGATTCGGAGCTTAATTTATCACAAAGATTGTGAGTAGGATTTCAGGCGCTATTTTAAATTAGTATTTATAATTACGTCGTATCATTCCTGGTCTGATTTTCCTAGTAAGACTTGTGTTGCATTGATTAATATATATTGAGATAAAAAAACAAACTAGATTTATATTATGGAAGGTTCGAGTGGTCAATCATTTATCCCTACAAATCTAGGTCGCGTGGATGAAGAGATGATACCCCCGGGCAGGGGGTATCACAACTTTTCTTTGTTTATTTCTGCCTTACTCAAAGATTTATAGTTAACATGCCTCTAACTTAGAACCATGGATAAATGACTGGTAGACACCCGAACCACCATCCTACTTTCAATGGCGTAGCTAGTCTTGAGTGAGTCCTGTATTAAAATTTCTAAGAGGCCTTTTGGGGGCCCCGTATCATTAATACGGCTGATACGGCGGTAGCTACACCCCTGCCTACTTTTCAAGTCAACGTTTTATTAGATTTGATTTTAATTAGCGTCGCACCTTGACGCAACACGAGGAATTTCGGCGACGGACCTCGTATTTTTGAACCATGAAGATACTAGAACGACATCTCAGCTGGCATCCTCCCCTCTCCTAACTTCCACATTACGCCATGGGAGGACTTGGAGCCATAGCAGATTTAACCCGCACCATCCCCCTTTACACGTCGAGCCTTCAGGGCCACAAATTTTTGATCCCGTGATGGTGAGCTTGTAACCATGATCATGGCCTCTCCCAAGTCAACGTTGAAGACTTTAAACCACGACATATTCTGTATACGTCACGCATGACGGTTTTTCAAATTAAGACCCACTATCCATTATTTATGAGTTCATTACTTCCAATCATGTTACCGAGGTTTTAATATGTTGGCACTGTATTTATCAACCTATACGAATCTTAATTTTAAATCGCGGGTTTAACCCCGGCCCAAATCGGTGGATTTTCATGGTGCAGAAAATCGACAGCGGCCATGTAATATGATTATACGGCATGTAAAAGATCCCTACAGTATCTGTTTGGCTTGGATGCTCTCGGCAAAATTAAATTCTCGTACAGGTTCGCATCGTCAGAGCTCACGTGCCTCCCTCTAGGGAGGAAACTGAGCGTCAAAATACCTGCGGCGATTGGTATCCATCTATATGGTGCCGCACTAAAAAGAGATTCCAGCTTCCAGGGAATGTACTAGGTCGACAATGGTCAATCACCAAACCGCAGTCCATTAGAAATTTAAAAAAAATTAAATCGCAATTACTTGTTGGCACTAAATTCTGCATAAAAACAACATGTTAAGAAAGTAAGACTTAAAGTCCTACGACATAACTAAAAACATCAGCTGTAAATATTTCCGCCGGTTATAACTCCTCATTCCGATTTTTCTGGATTGATTGAATATTAACGTCGCACTGTTTAGCTGCACGAGGGCTTTCCGATTTTTCTTGAAATTGAAAGGATGAGAAGAATGGAAAAAGTTAAGAGAAATATCCAATAAAAGTTATTAAGGCTATGATAAATGACACCATAAGAAAAATATGGTCGGCATAATTAAATTTACTACATAAATGTTGTTGAAATGTTTTACAGTAGTACCCCAAACTTACGTGATGGGTGGGACTGAGTGATAACAGCGTAAGTCGAGGTATAGTTTAGCATATAAATACATGTAAACTATTTTTAATTGGGGCCAAAAATAAAAGATAATAATTTAGAAAAAAAAATCTTAGACAAACACAAATACAAAAATTGTAAACCAAAGTTGTTTTGAAGTAGAAAGTTTCACAAAATCTAACAAAGCAGTCTCTGCCGGCTCAAAGCTATTTTTTTCTCCCGCAAAATTTCCTGGTAGTATATTAATAATTTTCTTATTCCTTGTTTTGTTAAAAAAAAAATACGCTCTTCATTAGAATCTGTATTTTCTAAAACTTGTAACCCTTTTTCAATTAAACAGGCATTCTGTCGAATTTCCAACCGCCATTCGATCTTCTGATTGAACTGGGTATTAAGACTCAAGTTGTTCAATGTCTTACTTGTTCGTGTATTTATTTCTACGAACTCATCCATTTTCAACTCTTGATTGCGGGAATCCAGCAGTCCTTGAACATCATCACTATTCATTTCTGAATTGTTTTGCCTGGCAAGATAGACAACTTTTTAAATCACATTTCAATGATGATTTTAATGGATGGGGAATTACATGAATCGCCGAGATTTGAAAACCGTGTAACTCCGGGTACCGTACGTCGAGGTATTAAAGTATCTCTTCATGTTAACATTAGAAACAGTACAAGAGCTTTGACTGTAAATAAGTTTTGATCTTTATAAGTATGAGAATACTTATATTTTATTAAACAGGCTTACATTATTCTGTTTGAAGGCCACAAATTGAACACGAAGTTAATAAGTCAAGTTATAAATTTGCTGTCTGAACTTGTGTGAAGATTTTTATAGTAATCATTTACTCAAGCTCTCCAACAACTACATAAAACTTCGTGCATCTATTACCGAATATATTGTATAATCCTACTTACAGAATATACACTCATGGACAAAAAAATTAGCGCACCAAGAAGGAGTCGTCAAAATGAAACGAAATTTTACATACATAATGATTACTTTGATAAAAGTAAATGATTAGAAAATCAAAGAAAAATGATCATTTATTTCAGAGACAAAAGCAAAAGAACGGAGGATTTAATACCCTGTTGAACCCCCTCTAGCGCGAATGCACGATGCGATACGATCGGGCATTGAGGCATACAAGTTCTGTATGATGTCTTCAGACATTTCGTTCCATTTGCTGTAACCTTGCCTCTAGTTCGTTTAAACTCGTGGGATGTTCAACGCCATCCCAAATGATCTCATATATGCTCGATTGGAGACAAATCTGGGAATCAGGCAGTATAAGGAAGGGTAGTAACACCCTTGCCGTGTGAGATCGAGCATAGTCTTGTTGAAAAATGGCTCCTTGGAGCCGTTGCATGAGTGGCAACACATGTGGTTGCAGGATGTCATGGACATACCGCTGGGCTGTCATGGTGCTACTGATCAATACTAGGGGGTGACCGTGTATCGTAGGCAATGGCACCCCATAACAGCCCACAACCTGTGAAGCGGTGTGTCGATCTAAAGCAAAGACAGAATTGAGGGATCTAAACACACGAACACGATTGCCATCAATGCTGAGATTGAATCTGGATTCGTCGCTAAAGACGGCCTGGTTCCATTCCGCTGCAGTCCAGTTTCCTCGTCCGCGTCACCACTCCAAACGGAGGGTCGATAGGCGGGCGTCAAGGGCAGCACACGCATTGAGCGCCGCGATCCCAAATGTCCTTCAGCCAGGCGCCTTCGTATGGTTCGAGAAGACACAGGGGCCCCTAGTGAAGGTGCTACCTGTGCCTGGATGGCAGCCGATGAGGCAGTTGGCTGTACGCGTGCATTTCTGACGATGTGGTGGTCTTCTAGACGACTGGTCTGTCGGGGGCGTCCTGAGCCTGGTCTTCGTGTAAATGACACCTCCTCACAGCACAACCTGAGCGGTCTAATTGACGAGCGAATCGCCTAGCTGACCACCCAGATTCCATCATGCCGATGATTCTCCCCCTCTCAAACTGCGACAGCTGCTCATGTTGTCTTCGAAAACTGCGTAATGACATGTCTACCTCAGCTCTTCCTTTGTAAATGATTCAGCACACTCAAACAAGCTTTGGTTACCTGTTTTATACTCCACGGAGAACGACGTTAAACACCCTCTACCGGCTATACGTAATGCGCAATCACGCTGCATCTCTAATCATTTGCATATCTCCCCGACATGTACCTTCATGCCAAGTTTCGTTACGATCCCGCAATTATTTCTTGGTACGCTAATTTTTTTGTCCATAAGTGTATTTTAATAAAATGAAAACATATTAAACCATATTATATTAATATTTTTCTTTTATAAAAGTGTTTGCATACGATAGGCTACATATTTGTGCTTCTCTGTGTGTGTGAGTCTTTCTTGTCATTACATGTTAAAAATCACTTTAAAAAAATAGAAAAAAGCTCAAAAATAAATATAAATTCATGGGATTATAACATATATATACAAACACAAACCACTCACAAAAATTAGAGAGCACGACTTGAAACGAAATTATGAAAATATTTCTACCGAAAACAAATGTTAAAGTATCTGCGTCAGGCACCGGGAACTTATGCTCGAGGTAGAACTCTCAGTGACACTCTGCACCACCCTACAAATTTGTCAATTTTTTCGTGGATAGAAGTGAATAATTTTGAAACGGAGGAGGGGAGAGGTAGCTTGTTCAACTAACTTCTTCAGAATTATCAAAAACAAACTTTTGGAAATTACGAAAAAGTCTGAAGATAACTAACGATAAATCGATAACTCTTTAAATTGTTGGATGAACAGAAACAGTGAAGAAAATTGCTTGTATTATGCTTTCCGATTTTGGTTCTGCACGTCTCTATGAAAAAAAAAATTTACCCTATGAAAAATATTTCGAGTTCGCAAAAAAGTTGTTAAACAACCGAATGTTCAGAATCGTGTCAAATTGTAAGTCACAAATTCTACCCCTTATATTGCGATATGAAGCACAGCAGTGCAAGTTAGCATAAAAAAAATTATTTTTTAACTAATTTTTTAATTATTTTTTAACTAATAATACAATATGTAAATGCACAATTTAAATTTTTTACTTTTGTTAAAAAAATTATATTTTATTATGTTTATATTTATGTTAATAAATATCTTTAAATGATAAATAATTAATATATAATTAAATCTCTCTGTATTTTTTTTTACCTCTATTACCTAACTCTGTCAGCATTACAGCCAAACAGTCAGCCAACAGTCTGCAGCCAAACAGTCAGCCAACAGTCTCCAGCCAAACAGTCAGCCAACAGTCTGCAGCCAAACAGTCAGCCAACAGTCTGCAGCCAACAGTCCAACAGTCTCCAGCCAAACAGTCAGCCAACAGTCTCCAGCCAAACAGTCAGCCAACAGTCTGCAGCCAAACAGTCAGCCAACAGTCTCCAGCCAAACAGTCAGCCAACAGTCTCCAGTCAAACAGTCAGCCAACAGTCTCCAGCCAAGCAGTCAGCCAACAGTCTCCAGCCAAACAGTCAGCCAACAGTCTCCAGCCAAACAGTCAGCCAACAGTCTCCAGCCAAACAGTGCAAAATAGACTCCATTAGGGTGGTATCTAAAGACGCATGCTAATGTATTCCGCTGACCTCAAGATATCATGAGGCCCGAAGAAGGTAGGCTCCCAACATTGAGATTTGATGCAGCGTGATAGGAATCAGATGCTGTTTCGGTTGCAATTTAGCTGAGTATGAGAGTATGACACACGGCACTTTTTGCTATGAAGGAACTTGAACTAACACCACGTTCATTCGTGAGAGATCATAGATGAGGTTGGTTGATGGAATGGGTTGGAATCAGCACTGGACCTGTATATTATTCAGTAAATGATTTCACACCTCAAAAGAATGCAGACGAAATACCGAGGTGTTGTTGTATCTTACATTGAAGCCATTTGCAATTCCTTTCTTTTAGTGATGCATGGTAATGCCACAGCTCGACTTGTGGAGAATATGCTGGTAGCTCAAACAATACAGAATATACTCTCCTGGTATAAATCCGATCGAGTTAGTTTGACAAATTGGATATATAACAGCGAGATCAACAAGATTTGATAATTTTTATTAGCATCGCGGTGCCCCTCTATATTGCGAGTCTGCTTTTTTTGAAAGGTGGAACAGTATTCCCGTACATCTTATTGATGACCAGAGCGTATACATGGGAAACAGATGAGCAGTAGTTTTAGCTGTTACAGGGGACCACACATCAAAAATATCTAGTGTCCTACTGAACAGCATTCTTTTTGTTATTTACGTGCAAACAAATTGTTGACTTGAAGCACCTTGTTATATTTTTTCTATCGTTTCAAAGAATTAAAGCTCCCATACAATTTTTTTTTCGTCTTTCTTTTCGGTATTGCGTTTTAATACAAGTATACTTTCCATTCTATGCTCATACATGGCTATCTCACATAATTCACTTTCTTTACTAATTTTTTGGAACTCGAACACACACACTGTATCCTTATATTTCAGAATTCAATTTATGTTTGGTAAATATCTTTTTCTATCTTCTTAAAATCTGACGTAAAAACCCATGCAGTATTAAAGTTTAAGCGAAGAAATACGGATCCCTTTTAAAGGTGTTGCTTTTTCTTTCGTAATTGTACATTAAGTAGAACTCTCCTGTTCAAGAAAGCTTTCCGAAAAAATACTTGTACTCGATTTAACAAATTCAAAAGAACATAAATACAAAACACGCATTTTGCACGAAATATACAGTCAATATATTTTGATCCACGAAATATATTTTGCTCTGATAGAGTGATACTGTATCAGAGCAAAATAAATAAAGTATTAACCACGAGCAAATTAATATATATGAAATATAAAATGAAGATAGGGGAAGAGATTTTAAATAGTATTTATTTTCCGTACAGCATTATGCAACATTTCGGGTGGAAAGCAATATGGCCACTAACACACATGCACGAAATATTCGCGAGAAAGAATTTTAAATTTTTTATTCGGCTATAAAATAACAACAGTTTCATAAAAAAATATTTCGAATTATCTTATTTGTATATTATATATTAATATTTTTTTTATTTTATTCAGCAAATTTTAGTATTTATAATAAAATTATCTCATCCTTCGGCCACATTTTTCAAATATTAACTGCTTTTTCAATTCCTACTATTAGCTTACACTCTCTAAATATTTATTTATCTTGGTGGAATTTTCAATCGTTAATAAAATACATTTTAAAGCGCTCAATTGAGCTGAAATTTTATATACATGATTATTTTGGATGACAATACAATAATTTTTAATTATAATTAATAAAAATTAATTGATTAAAACTAATTATTTAAAGAATTACAAATACAACCACGTTGGCATAATTTTTGGCGACAAAGCGACCCTTTTGGCGACTTGTGTCAAAACTTGAAAAGGGTTTTTTCTCATGTTTTACAGCCTTCAGTTGAACTGAAATTTTATATACACGATTGTTTTGGATGACAATACGATACTTTAATGATAATTAATAAAAATTAATGAAATTTTGTGATATGTAAAGGGTGTTTTTTTAGAGGTATAGAACTTTAAATTGCAATAAAACAACGATGTATTATTCGATTGACATGAATTTTTTTTTTTTTTTATTCGAAAGATAATCTTGTGGCATTACATTTTAAGTATGATTTCTGGCATATGACTGCCACGGCTGGCTCGGATGTAGTCCAATCTGGACGTCCAATTTTCGATGACTTTTTCCAACATTTGTGGCCGTATATCGGCAATAACACGGCGAATGTTGTCTTCCAAAGGGTCAAGCGTTTGTGGCTTATCCGCATAGACCAATGACTTTACATAGCCCCACAGAAAATAGTCTAGCGGTGTTAAATCACAAGATCTTGGATCAGGTCCAAAACGTGAAATTAGGCGGTCACCAAACGTGTCTTTCAATAAATCGATTGTGGCACGAGCTGTTTGACATGTTGCGCCGTCTTGTTGGAACCACAGCTCCTGGACATCATGATTGTTCAATTCAGGAATCAAAAAGTTAGTAATCATGGCTCTATACCGATCACCATTGACTGTAACGTTGTGGTCTTCATCGTTTTTGAAGAAGTACGGACCAATGATTCCACCAGCCCATAAAGCGCACCAAACAGTCAGTTTTTCTGGATGTAACGGTGTTTCGACATACACTTGTGGATTAGCTTCACTCCAAATGCGGCAGTTTTGTTTGTTGACGTAGCCATTCAACCAGAAGTGCGCTTCATCGCTAAACAAAATTCGCTTATGAAAATCGGGAACAACGGCAATCTCGTTTTGGGCCCATTCGACGAATCTACGCCTTGCTTGATGATAGTTTTGATGAATTGCTAAACCAAACTGAGAATAAATCACTTGACAGCTGTTAAATCGGTCGCCATCTTGGAAAGTAATGCCAATTTAAACTTCTATACCAGGAAAAAAAACACTCTTTATATACATATTTATATTAATTGTAACTATTTAATAAAAAGTAGCTAAAATAAAAATTTTCTTTGTTGATCTAAGTAGGAATTGACTTAAATTTTTTTATATTACTTGTTTTTAAGAGATCTACTCCAACAAAGTTAAAAGTTTATGATTTAAAATGTTTTAAAAATCTTAATTAAAAGCAGAACACATATTTTCACAGTGAATCTTCTCCCATGTCTCATTCGCAAAAAAGTGTTAAAATAATGTCTAGTCTTACGTCCCAAAAGTGGAGAACGCGTATTCCAGGCGATAGGCAGTAATTCTGGGGAATACGCCAAAAAGTAGACTTATGATCACTTACGAGGGTTTCATAGTGTATCACATAAGAGTGATGCTCTGTTATTGTTTGCTGAGGTGACAAGTTGTTTACTAATACACTACGAAGCTACACGATATTTATTGACGACGGACTTCATAAAACTGAACCACAGTGAAGTGATTGATTGATTGAATATTAACGTCGCACTGTTCAGCTACACGAGGGCTTTTGGCGACGGACCACGTAATTTCCACAGTGAAGTGAAGTAAACAAACCTGAGCGAAACTCCACTTTTCATACTTTTTGAAAGTGAGGTGAAGAGATTTAAAGCTTCAGCATAGCTAAGGTGCAGTCTTTAGTGGCAAAAGGACTAGAACATTTCGACTCAACAGAAACAATGAGTTCACGATCAGGAGTTTTCGGTTACCGCAGCCATACGAAAACACAAGATGTATCTGAATGTTCAATAAACTAAACTACCTCGCTTCCGTTTATAATTCTAATTCAAAATGTTATAATTTGCAGTTTTAATTTAAATATATATTTCATTACTTAAAATAAATAAATGAATTATGTTGCGATTTTTGACTACATAAGCACATACATAAAATGGGAGACAGCTTATAATTATTTTCCTTTTGAGGGTATGCGATCAAAAAAGTCGGGAGATCGCTGTTCTAAACTATAGGGATTTCAGGAACGGGACGGTGAGCGGATTTCCTTCCTAATTTCTTGAACCATTCTCATCAAAATTATTTTAAAATAAAAACAGCTAAATATATGTATTTTGAATCGTTAAAAAAAATTAGTTAATAAAGTATTAGTAATAGAACTAAGTACTTTTCGTACACAAACGGAGTAACTGAGTATAAAGTGGTCAATTTATATAATAGGTCATCAAATAAAAAAAAACATTTTCGAATTGAAAAAAAATCCATTTTTATATAGATTTCAGCACGTATGATTTTTATTATGCTTATACCAAAAAAAAAAAAAAAAATGTTAATTATAATTTTTGAATGCTCTTATCACTCGAAATATACAAGTTACACCTCACATATATGGCTTATTAAACAATTTTGAAATGCTTTTTCGATAGATCCACGTTCTGATCAGAGAGAGAGAGAGAGAGAGAGAAACTAGAAACTTATTCTATTAAGCATAACATATCTGTGCACGCACACACACACACACACACACACACACACACACACACACACACACACACACACACACACACACACACACACACACACACACACACACACACACACACACACACACACACACACACACACACACACACACACAGGAAAACACTATTACAGTATAATCCGGATAACTCGGTCACATCCTTGCAGGTCGAAAAAACCACACGTGAAGACACCCAGTACATTAACGCATTTCTTTAAAAAAAAGTAGCCGGTTTTTGCAATCTCGGCTACTAAATCATCATTATAGACAGCTTTATGCCTTCCTAAAGTATTTTTCTGTGGTGTGTCTGATTAAGTAAATAACTGTATACCATGTATCCATTAATTTTTATTTTGATGTACTAAATGTGCTCTATTCCTTCAGCAAGTAAGTACTTTCCCTTTGTTTAAGGGTATTTTGTCAGTTTATCTCCAGTTGTATTCTCAAGCAAACAATACAAACAAGTGCAGTACAATATTTTCTGAGGAAACACTCGCGCGCGTACTTATTCTTTTTTAACCCCATTTTTCTCGATAACTCAGCATTTCCACAAACACGGCCTCTCTTCGATTCACATCAGGTCGAGTGTTTTCGGGACTCTGCTGTAATTATTTTATAGACATCAGAAATCTGTGACTTAACATCTTACGCACATTCTACTGCATTTACATAAATTTAAATTATATTTATAAAAAATTATTTTATTTATTGCTGATTAATTCAGTATATTTAAGTTTAATTTTCCAATTCATTAAGGTAACTCGGTACCCTTTGAGCAAATTTCTTTATTTACGTACTTAAAAATTATATTTTAGCATTTTACACATTGTTTCAATTCAAGAAAATGATACCAGATGAAAATTTTCATATATTATTCACACAATTTTAAAAATTCAAATTTTTTGAAGAAAATTGGGAAAATTTTAAAATTCTACTCCTTTTGCAAAAATTAATTTTTTGACATGAAATTTTTTAATAATATTCTTATGGATGTTCTAAACAACTTTAGGGATCGATTTTAGAATAACTTTATTCGTTTTCGAGAAAAAAAAATAAAATGTTGATATACAGGCTAAAAATCAACGAAAAAGCCAACATGTCTTACATTTTATTTTTTTTAAAAAAGTATTCAGTTTATAGCAAAACGGATCCCTAATTTTATTACATGCTTAATTTTTAACACGCAGGGAAAAAAATGGAAGTGATTGGTAAATAATTGTCGAAGGGAATTTGACTGTGCATTTTGAATGCACTAAGGTTTCGAAAAACACAAACTGAGAAAAACCACTTTAAAGTTTATAATTCTGAAAAAATAATTATTATAAGCTTAATGAAACTTTTAAAATACCACTTTAAGACATTAGTTATACGTTTTTCTTTAAAATAATTGCATTTTCATATGTTTTCAACCCACACATTTTTATAAATGATCAACTTTTAGAGAGTACCAATTGCACAACAAAATTCAAGAAAAACGATAAAAAAAATTTTTTTCTGTCACGACAGAAATTTTAGCTGTTTTTCTTCTAATAATATTAAAGTATTATATTTGTATCAGGAATAAGAACTGAAATTAAAAAATTATTAATATAAAATGCCTTAATTTAAAAATTTTACATGCTCACATTTCACAAAGAAAAAAAATGATTGTATGTATTGCCTTGGAAATATTCTGCTTTATATATTGAACATTCTTTTTTTAATGTTATTATGTATCTTTATAAATTAGATTTTTTTTTATCAAAATGCTTTTTTTTAGCTTTTTTTTCTAAAAAGGGGGCGTGGCTGAATTGCCTGATTTGTTTTCAAATAAATTTTTATTCAACTTCTAACTTTCCGACATGCACAAGTGATATATCAATCAAAAGATAATAATGCAAAGAATAAGATTAAATGAAAATAAAAAAAACGATAGGTTTGTGATTTTTGGGGTACCAAGTCCCTTAAGCAGTCATCTTGAATAGATAACTACTGATGGCTAAAGGCCTATCTGGCGCGATTAACCGCGCCAAAAACGGGTAGCAGATGGATATCACATACGTTTCAAAATAGACTTGGTTTTTATCAACCAACTTCCAAAGTGCGAAAGCAGAACCGTAAATACAAATCATGTAGCTAAAATTAAAATACAACTGTAGAAAGCAATTTAAAGCGTATTATGAATAAGATCCTTTCGGGGTGTAAATCATCATTATTCATAGTTTCAGTATACCAAATATCAAGTGTTGGATCTTTCCGTTTTTGTGTCTCATCGTTCATACATACACACAAATTATTACTTTTATTCAGATAGATAATTGAGAAAACTCAGTAATTTATTTTTCAATAGAACTAAAACTATACAGTTAAAAATTTTTAAGCTTCACGTAAATCTTTGAATTAAATTACGAGAGATTATAAGAAAAAGAAGTTACAAGCCGCAGCATTTGAAAACTACATATTGTGGAGAAATTTTGTTTCCCCAGAATGGTGATAGATGGCGCTACTTGTCATGCAGATGGCGTGCGGGTAAGTAGTGAAAAGTTCCCAGACGATTCAAAAAATTGGTCTCGTTTGTTAGTGCGAGTCATGATTCGATTTTTATGGGTACACATAATGTGTCCGCATCTGACATTCACAGTCAAATCGTGGAAATTTATAGTGAAGAAGCAATGAGCAGACATCACATGTAGCGAAATGGTGTCGCTCTTTTCAATCAGGCAGACAGGATGTCAAAAACCGCAAATGGCAGGGGCAGCCAGCCAAGTTCTTCAACGACAGAAAACAACACGGCACGAGTTGAAGAAATGATTCAATATTCCCTGTTTTCGAGGTTGAAGGAACACATATCCGGCGGATGGTTCCCTTCAGATAGTTCTGTGAAAACATCCGCCGAGATCTGGCTCTATGGACAAGGACCTGATTTCTACTAAGACGGGTTAAGCAAGTTGGTTCTGCGTTCTGATGAATGTCTAAGTAGACTTGGTAATTATGTCGAAAAGTGATAGGCACATATGCCTCTTAATTCGTTTTTGTATTTACTGTCTATTGTTAATAAATATTTCTTTATTCGACTTGTAACCCCTTTTCTTTAATCACCCCTCGTATATTTCAAATATATATAACACACATTTTAATTAATCATATTACATAAAGTACAAATACATTAGGGGGAGGGAGAATAGATCATCATTTTGGATAATCTCTTACCGACAGATTATCCAAATGGAACGAAAATCATTTGCATGTGATGCAAACATTAAGAAAAAGAAAATAAAATTTCAAGTGAACTGGATGTTTAATTTAAGGAGATACAACTACATATAATGAACCAACCAGTCCTTAGTCCACCCAGGCATTTTATGCAAGTTGTTATTCACTTGACATTGATTTAATATGATTTTTTCACAAAAATTAACTTCATGTTTTTGAAGCTGCATGAGGGCTATTAAAGATGGACCTTGCAATTTTGCGCCTAGGTCAAATAACTAGGATAATACCTTTATACTTTAGCACCCGCCAACGTGAGGATTTTGAATCTCAACTGAGTTAATATGCATCAGTCCTTTTACACGGAGGGTCTCCAGTGGTGGCCATGTATTCACGAGCATGACCACTCAGCCTCTGCGGCCTCGCGCTTGACAGTGAAATCAAAGAATTGGCGGATGTTCCCCAAAGTTTCTTCAAATTAAACTAGGAATTTTTTTGGTACACTGTCTTTAATAATCACATTAGATAGGCGAAATTTTGAGAACATCAGAAGCATCTGCTCATCAGATTTCAGAAGTGCTACGCTATGAAGAGATCTGATACTTAGTCAGGGAAAGTGACTGAAAATCAAGGCAACTGAAAAAGAAATGATTTTCAGTCGCATCTTCAAAAGTATAATGACGGAAGTTCAATTTAAAGAGCTATTAAAATTGCTGAAAGCAATACTACTACAGTCAATGAGAATTCCCGATTGTTACAAGTTCGACATTGTGGTAAACATGATTATTGATATGCACAAGAGAGAGTTAGTTATTTGTACGTTTATGCTGTTAAATCCAATCATGGACATGGTGTAACATAAGAACGAATTTAAGCAATAAACGCATGAGAAGAGATATAGTCCAATGGGCCCAGTGAACTTAGACTCATTGTCTCAATCGCTTATCAAAGGTTATTACGATAATTGGCAATGAAGAATTAATTAAAAGTTGCTCTAGCAAGGTCAACTGCTGGGTCTCCGTACAAATATAGTAGAACGGTGGAAATACTCCAACTCTTAAGTCCATCAACTCTTCGATTGCATTTTTATTCTTTTAATCCATTTGAACATCCTTTTTTTAATGGCAACATATGCTCATATTATATGCGAATCCGCAGGCGATAAATTGTTACAACCTAAGTAAGCATACGGAATCAAACTGGAATGTTTTCTTCCTCCATACACTATTTGGGTGATAATTTTCGATTTTCTGAAGTTTCAGCTAAATTATTGAATCCCGAATTGAAATATATCTGCAAACGAAATTTCATTACAATAAAGTAACTATTTTCTCAGTACATTGGTACTTTTTTTTTGCTTATTTAAGGGGAAGTATTATGAAACCAACTTCTTTTCCTCATTGATATTAAAAAAAAAAACAGTGTGTGTGTGTGTGTACTTTTTCAAAAATCATACATAAAAGTTATTATAAAAGAGACAACGAAAGCTAAACGTTTGTTATATTGTGTGTTCTTTTTCTCATATGGTTAGTAAACTATTTATTAAATTCCTCTCAACTCATAGATTGGTTTCAATTTTAGACGAATGTTTTCCTATTTAATTTCAGATAAATATAAAAAAATTCTAGTAGAATTCTGAAGAGTTATAACATATACAAGTCAAAAATACACTGGTGTGCAAAACTTAAGCAACAATGTAAAAATTAAGCAGATAACCATGAAATTGCAGAAAAAGAGGTCTGGTGATCAGTACAGTGAACACGTAAGTCAGTAGAAACGTCATGCGTATGCAAATATCAGGAACGAAACGTCAGAAGCGACGTGAGCGTACGCAAAACGCGTGATGTCGGCGCGTGCTGTTCAACAGTAAAATAAAATGAAGGACGCAGACGCAATTCAACATATTCGCTGCAAGTGCCAGTGAGTCAGTTCGTGAAATATGGCTAGAAGAAATCACCTGGACGACTTCACTCGTGGAAGAATGATCGGAAAGCTGGAGGAGGGGCGTACAGTCACCAGTGTAGCTGCAGAGTTCGGAATCAACAAAAGTGTCGTTTCGTGCGCTTGGAAAGCGTTCCAAACCACAGGTACAGCTGTTAGAAAGGTTGGTGGTGGCCGCCCGAGGATGACAACTGCAGGGGATGATCGATATATCATCCTGCAGGCGAAATGAGGCCAACGGCAGTCAGCAAGCGTCATTGCTCAGCAACTCTCTACAGCAACGGACTGGACAACTGTCAATGGAGTCGTGTTCTCTTTACGGATGAGAGTCAGTTCAGTACCAGAAGCGATTCTCAACGCGTTTTGATTTGGAGAGATCGGGACACGGTTTTATACCAGTAACATCAAGGAAAGACACCATTACGGTGATCCTGGAGTTCTTGTCTGGGGAGGCATTATGCTGAACGGGCGAACTGAGCTCCACATTTTCGATAGAGGGTCTGTAATCGGGGATCGCTATTGTGAGGAGGTACTTCTTCCCCATGCATGTGCGTCTGTTCCGAGGTGCCATTGGCCCAGACTTCATTTTTATGGATGGCAATGCACGGCCACATCGGACTCTTGCTGTTGAGGAGCTGCTGGAAAGTGAAGATATCACTCGAATGGATTGGTCAGCGTACTCCCCAGATTTAAATCCCATCGAACATGCGTGGGATGTTTTGGGGAGACGTATTGCAGCACGCTTACATCATCCGGAGAACACCCAACAACTCAAACAGATGCTGATTGAAGAATGGGTACTCCTACCGCAATAAATGTTGCACCAGCTGGTTCTGAGTATGCGGAGACGGTGCGAAGCAACCATTGCAGTGAGGGGAGGGCATATACCATATTAAGGAACATCTGCTTGTTGTTCTTCCTGTTGGATAGACCATCATAAGTCACGATACTGTGCGTTCAATAAAGCTTGTTTTTGTTTGATTCCATACCGTATGCATTGTATTCCTTTTTCAGCGCCGATGCTTTCTTCGTCCTTTACGTACATAATACTCTCCCTCATTTCTGAATTTCCTGTCTCTCAGATGATTTTTCGTGGAGTTATGGCAATAAACCCACCTGTTGCTTAAGTTTTGCACACCAGTGTATTATTTTGATGCTAGACTTGCAAAGCACTAATTTGAAGAGTAATATTAGTATAATTATAAGCAACTAAATTATGGAAGGACTTACTAAACAAGTATTTGTATACTTTTTATTACTTTAAGAAGTCTTATATAAATTTTTGAATGTGAAGACATACATGTATCTTCTAACAAAACAAAAAATATTGTTTGAAACAAATTTATAAAAATGTATTAAAATTGCAAGTATTGATTCATGGCAATATAAATAAACTTCAAGAGGCAAAAAAAGAGATACAATTTCCTTTAAACTTATCTATATTAATCTCAAAAATACTATTTGAGGTAAATACCGTAAAATCCGGCGTATAACGCGCACTTTTAACACAAAAAATAAGATCGAAATTTAAGGGTGCGCGTAATACGCCGAGAATAAAAAAGATAGTTGTAAAAATAACAAAGGAGATAAGCATAAAAAAATATTTTACTTCTTCGCATATCGAAATACTGTTTATTTAAAAGAAATGACATGCCTTACGAAGTAAAAGAGTTGTAGTTTTAGAAGTATACTATTTTTTCAAAAGTCTGGGATAATACCTCGAATAAATGACTTCAAAACATAAGAGCATTGCATACTAACATTTCAGATTTCATTGTAAAAAAGGGGGTGCGCGTTATATGCCGGATTTTAGGGTAATTAAAAAAACAACAACCTTTTAAAATTATTTTTATTTTTCATAGAAAATAAAATTAATGTATAAACCTTAGGAATAATTTGCTGCTTGTGGCTGTACTACAAATATAAGAACGTACCATCACAACCATATAGGCGATGTTGAATAAAATTGCATGGATTCTAAAAAAGGAATATAATATGGGGAGGATAGTCGAAAAATAATAACTAATTTTTATTATTTAATTTCATTTTATTATCCTTATTTAGTTTTAAATCATGTATATTATATTATTAAATTTTATTATTTAAGAAATCAATAAATCCCAGTTTCGCCTTTTAATATTCAAGCTTGCCAATGCAATATCAACGAACGGTAAAGCTCAGAATCGAGGTAAGAAGTATGAAACGAAGCACATGGTTGCCAATTCAACACCTATGACTCATGTGAAATCGAGGTTGCCAATTTGGCGAGTTACCTTGAAAGAGTTGCGATAGTACGTAAGTACCAAAGCAGCACTTAAATGTATAGTTTACGTTTACCTGGCATAAAGTAAACTTGAAAAAAATTGTTTTCAGATATCTCAATATTCTAAAAATTAAAAAAAAAGCATTAAGAAACATTTTCTGAATTGATATATTTATTTACATATAAATATATATCACAATAAATTGACATAGAATCCATCAAAACATTTTCTGTCTAAAATAAATTTTTGGCGTTGGAAGATAATCAGGGACAAATTTTACAGGTGATAATTCGGGTACCCATACAGGTGAACCACTCGAAGAAACAGGAGAACTAGGAATCAACGCTAAAGAGCTTTCTCTACCAGAATTCGAAGTTGATGGTTTGCTATCGCTACGAAACGTAATTAAACGGTTTTGTAAAATAGGTTCCGAGTTTTCGCAGGCTTCAATATCGCTATCACTCTCATCAGAGCTGAAATTCTGAGAACTAGGAAACATGTTTTCCATACTTTTCGGAGGAAGAGATTCTTGGGTTAAAATGGGATTTAATTTGAAATCTTCTTTCGTATAACTTTCAACTGATTCATTGCTTTGAGTATTTTGTAATGATTCGCAATTATTTGAACTTGATAGAGGTTTTCTGCTTAAATCATACTGGCTTTTAAGATCAAGCAATCCTTTTTTTGATTTATGCTTGTTTGATGTGTTCGGAAAAATTGTTTCATTTGTGCTGATAATTAGTCGTTGGAATTTTTTTGAAATGATTTCCTTACATATATTTATTTCATTGTATTTATCAAAAGAGGATGTTTTGGGAGAGGGACTATTCCCCCTCGACACCTTAGTACTTTTGGTACTTGAACCTGCAGAAGATTTTAATTTTTTTCTGGAGTTATTTGGAGCTTTTCTATGCAAAGCAGTTTCTTCATTAATAGATGAACCGGCAGAAGATCCTAATTTTTTTCTGGAGTTATTTGGAGCTTTTCTATGCAAAGAAGTTTCTTCATCACTAGATGACGTTGAATCATTTCTATCTAATACTACACTACAGTTAGTACTTGCTGGCAACGTATAATCTGGACTAAAAGAATAATTTTTAGAATTGTCAGTGCAAGTTAAAACTCTATGTAAATCTTGCTTAGAAAGATTTCTACAGTTTTCTGGCATTATTTTCTCTAATCGAGAAATAGAATCAGAAATTTTTCCTTTAGCTAAAAATCCCATACGCTTAGTAGTCAATCTTTCTGCACCAATATAATCAGATGCATAATTAGCATGCTTTAAATGGGATTTGTTAATATTAGAAAGCCACCTTTTTTCAGGCCTAGAATGTGGACGTTTAGAATGGGGTTTTCTTTTAGGTGAAAAATGCATCCTTTTATGTTTCTTCTTTCTGTTTCCGAGTTCATTAGAGGTAGATCCCTCTAAATTACTCTTGCTTTGAAACATAGTCTGCAAGAAAAATTTGAGGTAGAATATTAAAAAGAATAGAAATTAGAATGTGTAAGGAAATGCTGTTAAAGATACAGAAGCTTTACATAGGAAAATTAAATATAAATTTAACCATAAGTATCAAAATGATAAGTGTATGGCATAGCAAAGAAGCGTTTATTGAGAAATAAAAATAAAAGTATTAGAAAAGCTTAAAGAAATGAATTGAAATGCAGCTGAGTAATAGTAAGACTAAAAAAAAAACTAAGGTCATCTTAAAAAGTCAGAAAATAGCAACAAAAGTTATTTTTTTAATAGGCAAGTTTTAGAAACGCTTATTTCTAAATAAATTTGCACAGTAGATTGTGTACCTACTTTGACCATTCATAATATTTATAATTTAGTAGACCCAACTTTTTTATTTATGCACTTTTGAAAAATTTCTAGCACGTCCCCCCCTCAACTTTTTTTTTTTTTTTTCAGTTCTAAGTTCGACATTGCAATAAGAAGACGATCGATTCATGCGCATATAAGTGTAAGTGACTTGGTGTACTTCATGGCTTTTTTATTCTGTATTGTGGAGTTGTGCAAATATAACGGAACTTTATAATCACATTTATTTTTCTCTATTTTGTTGTACTTTAACTTGAACCAGGGGCGTAGCAACCGCCGTATCGAAGATCAGGGCCGTCTCTAGCAGTTTTGCCGCCCCGGAGAAAAATGGAAAATTCCGCCCTCTCTCCAAAGCAAAAAAATTATAATTAAAAAAGGAAAATTGTTCGCATACATAATACACACTTATAAAACTTGAATATTTTTTACGAACAAAAAGGAAGCATAACAATATATATAAATCTTAAAACATACAAAATAATTCTAAATTAAGGACATATTTACTTATTATTTCAAACGAGTAAAATGTAAGCAAAAGAATCGCTACTTTCTTCTTCGAAAAAAGAATTTATCGATGGTGGGTATCACAAGCGTTTATTTTAACTTACTGTGACTACACTCAAGACTAAAATATAACAACTTCTGTAACTCTATCTACCAAAAACTCTGATTACCCCTGTCCCTTTTTGGATAACTGACACCGGACATCGTATGATTGAAAGGAATGTCTGTTGTGACCCCACTCTGGGTTGGGGAGGAAATTACTAGTGAAAGGTGTGTAAAAATATCAAATTTCATGATTTAAAATACATTTCTATCTCGAACCTTTCTTGTTTCAACATAAAAGAAAACTGACATTAAACATAAAACTAATAAAATAAGGAAATAAGATACGTTAAATGAAATACAAAATTCACACCCAATACTATTTTAGAAAATATGTAAAAATTTTTGTTTTAAAAAATCAATCTAAATGCTGCCCTTAAAATTGGCCGCCCCGGCAAGGGACCGGTTTGTCCGGCCCTAGAGCCGCCCCCGAGAAGATACAGGGCCCCAAAATAATCGTA
Organism: Trichonephila clavipes; assembly: GCA_019973935.1. Lineage (NCBI taxonomy): Eukaryota > Metazoa > Arthropoda > Arachnida > Araneae > Nephilidae > Trichonephila > Trichonephila clavipes. Next base: position 131,502 of record BMAU01021180.1, on the reverse strand, counting down.
ACATATTAAAGGGCTCCAAAAAAGACATTCAAGAAATTTTGATATTGGGCCACACAGGACTAGTCTACACCGGAGACTTGAACACTTGATTCCTTCTTCAGTATAATAGTATTTTGTGTTTAAGCTTTAAGGTCGAAGTTTAGCTACTAACAGTTGATTTAATTCGCGAGGGCTTGAAATTTGCTACAAATATGGAACATTTTTTTATGATCCTGACATTTAGCATGTATTAAAATTTCAACGTAATCTTAAGTTTTGAATAGAAGCATATCAAGTATTATTTAAGAAACTTGAGAAATCGAAAAAATAGCTACTAATAACAGACTTTGTAAGAACAAAAAACAGAGGTGGTTAATAACGAACGAAATTCATTTGAATCAAAGCCGACAGTCCGTGCTAGACATATCTGACACACCGACTGATAGTAGCATTTTCGATCCAGTCTGTTATAAGCGTGCACGCTTGAAAAAAGTTGTTTTATTCCTAATTTCAATCTTAATTTTTAAAAGTTTTATGTACTTATTGACTAAATTTTCAGTGTGAACTAATTTTAATTTTTTTTTTGTAAATAAAATGAATTGTTTTTATTTCATAAATATGTAACAGATTTCATCGTTACTTTTTTTTTGCACGGTTTTTTAGAAAAATATTTAGTTTTTTCATCTTACACGCTTTTTTAAAGTTGTTGAATATATCCAAATTTACAATACGTCGCATGTATTTTCTACACAATTTTTGTGCACAGTTTTCTAAAAACGATATCTATCATGCAAAAAAAAAAAAAAAAAGTTGGGTACATTAAGTTGCATATTCGACTGTACATTACTTATAAAATTTTAGCAATCAGCTTACTGTGATAAAAATCAAACAGAAGTCACACAGCAACACGATAATTACACAGATTAATTTATCAGCAACAAGATAATTACAAACATGGTTAATTTATAAAATTTTATCATTCATTACTTGCACTTGTTTATCACCATGTGAAACCTAAAGCGATTTTTCTATCAACAAATTTTATCATATCTCATCTAAAAATTATACAATAACTTAAGGGCATAAATTTATAAAAGTATTTTATAATTTTGTCCCAAGGTGTGGCTGACATTTAAATTGACAATGCAGTCTCCCTATTCAACTCCCACCAACATGAAGACTTAGAACTTCGATAGATTTACAGAGTATCAGTCACGCTACGCATCGATTTACGAAAGTGTGAGTCTCGGACCTGCTAACCATCGGTTAAAAGGCCGTTAACCATATTACAATGCCCTCCGTATTTTTAACAAATGTATGTAATGTTTTTCAGAAATGTTCTGTTTATATATTTAGATGGCCTTTTTTTTACTTTTTTGATTCTACGACTAACACCAACATTGAATTTAAGGACACACACAGATTAAGCAGAATACTACAAACAAAAGTAACCTTATTTTTGCGCGACTTATGTTTTCAGAACAACCCCCCCTCAACAGTAATATATACTCTAAATACGAATCAATTAGAACACATTGGGATGATAACTGAAACATCTTCGATTCCAGATCTTAAGATTTTTATATTTTTTCTATTTTATGAGAAATAACGGGCAGGAAATCAGAAATTCTACTAGCAATATGTTACGAAACTTTTCCATTAACAATTCGAATCGAGATTAAACTTCATATTACAAATAAAATTTCACCAAATTTAAACGCAGGACAACGTTCTTGGTTGACGAGTATACATCGCTAGAAAACCAACGATATTTGAACATAAACGTTCATTTCAATGAATTTTAAACGATGAATTTCAAAGGGCTAAGTTAAAGACGGTTACATGATAAATACAATCACGTGTTTTTCATTAAATTCAAAACAAACTGACATTAGACTTGAACTTCAGTAAAATTTAGATAATATTAAATATTTGATAATTGGAATAAGATGTTCAAATATTAAGATTCTCAAAAAAAAAAAAAAAAAAAAAAAGTTTTCAAACTTCAAAACATTACGGTGTACAAACGAACAGGGCCGATCCTAGTAGGTGTGCAGCGAGTGCACCGCAAGCGAGCGGCCGCAGGTTGCCTATAATTCTTCCGATCAAGCAAAATTTTTTGTGAATTTCTCAAAATAAAATTTATAATAAGTTGAATAAATATGCTGAATTTTAAATAATTGAAAAATCAAAATAAGTCCCGATTTCCCGATAGCATAATATAGTTCGAGAAAAATAAGAATGGATTTCAAATTCTGAGGAACATTCCTTCTCATCAGGGGTGTAGCCTGCCTTATCAGGGGCCAGTATGGAAATTGGCCCCTGGACGTGTGTAAGTAAAAAGTCGTAAAATGTTATTAATGGTCATATTAAGAGTTTTTTTCTAAGTTTATAAAATAGTACGTCACTGGCTTCAAACGATATAAATTTTCCGTGTGAATTCTGAATCTCGGGACCCACTATAAAAAAGTTTAAAAGCTGGTAAAGTTACTCAAAATAATGAGAAAACAAGGAGTGGTATGTGGTCAGAAAGCAGGAAAAACTTCTCATTCAAAGCGGTTCGACAAAAAGATCGTTTGAAGTGAAATACAGATAACACTTGGGATGGGAAAAATACATTCAGAATGTGATTTGCTTGTAAATGAAAATACCCCCTTCGTCTGTTGATTGATTGACTGTAATAACGTCGCACTAAGAAGCTACACGAAGGCTTGGCAGTTGGAATTTTTTTCAGAAGTGGTTCAGAGAAAGAGAATATATTAGATTTTATTTATCCAGGTTCTCTTTTATTTCTGTTACAACCAAAAGACTGAATGTGCATTCAGTCAGCCAGAGATCTGCTTCCCGTTCCGAGAAAGATCTCGCCCAAAAGCGCCAGAAGTCTTTGGTCACCCTCTAAGTCTATAGTTAATTATTATTTTTAACGAGTATTCATGAGTTCTCAACGCTGGTCCCATGGGGGAAGGGGCGTTAAGGAAGAATTTCGACATATCGCACAAAAGTGATGAAAAGCACGATCAAGATTTAATGACATGCTTAATGACGAATGAAAAGAATGGGGCAGAATGACTCTCAGGAAAAAAAAACACTTTTCGAAGAAAACTTAGGAAATTTTGCGTCAATTTGATTTCCGAACTAATCTCTTTTAGACAAGACAAAAATCGGAACAACAAAAATGGTTAAACAAAAAAGGTAACTATATTTTCACTTTCAAAATTCTGTTTTCGATTTTTAAGATTTAATGCCCAGGTATTTTAATCATTGCGTAAGATAAAGTGAAAAACAAAAATATTTTGTTGCATTTGTGCTACAACTATTTTATTTATTTATTTATATAAATATAAATAACTGTCATCAGTTTCTTAGAATACTTTCATGTTGATTAACATATTTGTGTATGTTTTCGTAGCTTGAATGCACCGTAATCTTCTTAAAACATTTTCAATCGGCATTGTTATTCAAATGAAAGAATATTATTTGCCTCTCGTATAAAAATAATTCCTTTAGTCACTTATGAAAAACGGTAGTAGTTCATTTTAAATACAAAACACTAATGAGCCTTTGAGTATATTCATTAATTATTTACCATACTTAAAAGGATCCTAACAATAGCGCGAAATTTAAAGAAAATATAGTTATATTTATTTCGATGATTTTGTTTGTAATCATAACGTATTACGATAATTTTGTTTAGTAATAAGTGGAACAATCTATAATTTCTAAGTATTTAATTTAAATTGCTACAAACTGTGAAAAGAATTTTCAAAGAAATAAAGTATGTTACGTTTGCTTAAAGATACACACATTTTTTTGTTCTTTTTATTGAGGTATCATGTAAAATAAACACACAATTTCTCTAATATACTCTAAGACTGCTAAGAGAACCATTATTTTGTAAGATTGAATTTGAAAAGCACAAATTCTCTTTTCTTTGAATATTTAATGCAAACTAATATAATTATGTGTATAGTTAATTAAAAAATACATAAAAATCGTATAATATCTTTAAAATATTGTGTATAGTATTCTGTATGCTTCTAATAAAGTTAATCAAAATTCATTTATAACAATCTACATCAATATTTACAATCTTTAAAAAAGGAAACAATAAGAATGGCAGAACTATGGCAGAAATTTCTTATAAAAGCATTTAATGACAGGTTTATTTTTACAGAATAATAAATGTTGAGAAATATAGGTAATACTTTTTTAGTTGCTCCTAGTAGTAAAGAACTATTTAATTAAAGTGATAGCAAAATACATTACAGAAATAAAAATATGATAAACACAATTTATAAAGTAGATAAGTGATTTCAAACAAAACAGAAGTGTGAAAAATTATTCAATAAGTAGTAAGGTTGTATAATCTTGAGTATTTTTGATGTAATTAAGATACAAATTTAGTTAAAAAATTTTAGATTTCTTTTGCGATATTGTGGCCTTTGTCAAAATGTTTTGAGTTACCTTAGAAATTTCAAAATATTCTAGAAATGTTTTATTGCTCTGTTTAGTCTCAAAGTATTACGATACTTGAAAAAACAAACAAACAAGTATAATAATAATATTAATGGGTAAAATCCTAGGAGAGCCCCCACCCTTGGCGCCAAACCGGAAAAAGCGCCAAGCGAAGACGAAATGGCGCCATGACATAAACATAGCAGTAATATTAAAATGTACAGAAATTTAACATTTAAGATAAAAATTATAACAACAGCACTTACTTTCTTATTGTTGATCCTTCCCAAGTGGAGGGTAAAGTGTAATAACAGCTTTTAAAAATCCCGGAATGTCTCGTCGCTGAGCGAGTGATCGCGAAGCGCCGCCATAGATACTAGGTAATGTCGAACATGCCTTCTGTGGCTGGTGTGATTGTTTTATTGCCGACCATGTACCCTCAATTGAATTGGTATGAGCACCGGTATAGGATCTTTAAAACATACACTTTTCAAAAAACCCTCAAAAAACATTTATACGCCTTCCAACAATCAGAAACAATCGTTTCCAGGCAGGAATTTTTGTTCAACCACTCGAAAATCTATTCGTTCCTCTTTCTATACCTCCAAACACCCACTTTCCATCCACAGGCTTGCCTTTTCCATACTTCATTTTACCAAATTTTTCAACAATAACATTTACTCCTCCAATTTTAACGCTTTCGTTCACAACCGCATTCATACAAACCTCTCGAGAAAACATAAACCAATTTTATTTTTATTCAATTTTGAATCATATCTTCCAAAGAGTTACACGAAAACATCATACATACTTAACTTACTATTGCCACGAATTCTATGCGCATTCACACCTTTTTTTCGTTCTCCATTCAAAATCCAAAACAACACTCTTTTCGTTCATTTAATCGCATTTGCTCATTACAATTGTTAATAAACATTCAATCAATTAGCATTAAAACGTAAAAAATTCTAACGTGTATTCACTCACAAATGCAACCATGCTAACCCGGTTGAAATTTGAAATGCGCGCCCACAAATGACGAAATTTCCATATGTTGTATTTAAAAAAAAAAGGTTACCAGTCAGAAAATTATCGCCAACCAAAGTAATTCGAAGGGTGGGGGCTCTTCTAAACCTATTAATGTTTTATTAACTTTTTAAAAGGAAACTACAAATTTAGAGTTTGTGATTGTGTGTTCCTAAAAAAAAAAACCTTAGAATTTTTGAAATCTTAAGATATTTTAATAATTTTGAATTTTGTTTTGTTCTAAAAATGAAACTAATATGTTTAAACAAACAATTAATTAAACAAAATATGTTTGTATTAAATCAGAAATTTCATAATTCAGTCAGAAAATTTGAAAAGAAGATAAAATATAATTTTTTGAGAGTTTGGAAAAAAAAAAATTTTAAAGCTTAAGATTATTATTTTAATTTTGTAGCAAATGGTAATTCTTTATCTCTCTCGTGCTTTATATTAATGCTCGCGCACGCGCGTGTTTTTATTTATAAAAATTAAATGTTGTTTTAATTATGGAAAGTTCTGGAACTTTCAATGGCAGTAGATAAGGAGATGGAATATTGAGTTTTGGAAAATAAAAGTCTTGAGTTGTATGTGGCAAGAATTGATGACATTTTTTTATTTTCGTGTTAAAACTGGCGCCCACACCCGTGGCCAAAGAACTACGACCCCGTAGAAAAAGAAACCGCCGCTGTGACAAAACGCCGCAGAAAAATGAAAATTTAACCGGTTCTGTAAACGTTACTGTCCCGGAAAGAAAAATTACTCGTATTGCGCTGCAATCCTTCTAAAGCAAGAGAAAATCCCTGGAAATCGAGAGACAAAGTGAATCATCCTGACTTCAATTGTCTGAAGGAAAAAAAAAAGAACATCTATTTCCTGTTAAAAGTTTTTGCAATAGTGTTTTGTGCATTTTTCATATACAAGTTGTGATGTACCTCCCCTTGGAAGTACATCTCTCGAAGCATCAGCGTGAGCTAGAGGTGTAGGGTTACCGAAAGAACTAGGATCAAACATTATCTTAATATGACTTTATTAAGATATTCAACTTAAACTTTGAACAAATATAATATTAATAATTAATGAGAGAATCTACGATGACGCAATACGCAACACACAATATAATTCAGACCAATCTCAATAATCGAAACGCCTAATCTTCAAATATACTAATAAGTAATCAATCCTACCTTACATTATTCTGTAATAAACTTGTTTTTATCTACAATGGTATGTAGCTTGACGTTTAATTTCTAGTCGATCACCAATATGTTTATCCACGACACGTAGAACTTAAATCTTGAACGACGAACTTCAATAATCATCCACTGCTACAACGCACGTCAATTGTCTAACATTCCTTTACATTGCCATCACGCTTACTCTAATATCCTATATTATTTGCATCTCTTCACTTCTCGTTTCTTGGATTTGGTTGGAAAAGAGTTGCCATTAATTCTGGCCCAAAGAACCCAAAGGACTTGTTAAAGAAAAGACACGTAAGACGTCACAAAGTGATAGCAATCCTGCTACAGTGTGTTAGTGCTAGGGATAATTTTATTATTTTATTCTATTGATTTTTTGGTATTCTTATTCAATGATAATTCTTAATTTTGCTGTACATTAATTTATTTCTTGTGATATAACGTTTCCTGGTTAATATTTTGTGAATAATTACTATTTTGCTTGATATTTTACTGATTTCCTATTGAATTTAGGTAGCATTACAACTGATGATTCCTAAATTTTCTTTATATTATTTTATTACTTGAATTAATGTTCCTTGTTGGTATTTTGAATATGTTATTAATTTATTTACCTATTTTAATTGTATTTTGAAGTGCATAATAATTTATAAGATTTTAAAGCTAGCCATATTTTAAAGTGTATTCCCATATCTGTAAGAGCTTTGGTGGACAATAAGGCCTGGACCTTAGTTATTTATTTTATTTATTTGCAACTCTTAAATTTCTCAGTCATGTCATTTCTGGGAAAAGGGAAAAAAGCTGATCTCATTAAGCTTGCTATTGAGTTAGGTGAATGTGAGTCGAATGGGGAAGAGCTAAAAATAATTGAATTAAGGACAAAAATTTTAACAAATGATGCTTATAAGGAAGACCCTGAATTTGTGAAATGTATCTTTGAGGGAATCGTATCAAATAGGTAAGACAGGTATCATTCAGGAAACCTGAACGCCCTCCCAAAAGAGAATATTCCCATCAGGTACCAAATGAGAGATCCCCTCTCAGATACTATGGCTGTGGGAAACAAGGAGTGATAAAATCTAGGTGCCCCACCTGCAACCTCAACGCCTCACAAAGAACAGACGTAGCAACCAATCACATCAATGCTTACACAGCTCAGACCAGAAGCCCTCGATTGATTCTAATCGACATAACTTTCTGTGGAATAAAGGGACGTGTATGTGCAGACACAGGATCTTCACATTCAATTGCTGGGGAAAGGATGTTCCAGATATTTAAGGATAAGGGACTCCTTTTTCAGGAAACCACATCAGCAATGAGCTTAGCAGATGGTCCAACAGACCACAGGTGAGGTCCTCACAACCCAAGTAATGGTAGAAATTTGGGGGGAGATCAGTCTTGACCAAATTCATAATTCTTCCAAAGGCAAAGGGAAATAGAACACTTCTAGGAACAGATTTCCTTAGTTCTGCTGGTTTGGTTCTAGATGTGAAGAATACTTGTTGGTACTTTTGGGACAATCCTACCCACAAGTATCCATTTGGTGAAGAGTTGGACACCCCGTCCATAGTTGAGAAGATGTCCAGCAACACCTGCCAATTAAGAGAAGGGGAAGGTGAAAGTTTGACCTCTGCCCAGAAGGAGAAACTTAACCTCTTGTTGGAATCCTTCCAAAATGTCTTCGAACCAGGGGGAGAAGCAACACATATCTGGGAGCACCACATTAACACGGGAAATAGTCCTCCTATCTCTGTACCCCCATACAGAATGTCTCCTGTAAAGAAGGAAATATTGAGAAAGGAAATTGAGGACCTCCTCGAAAAAGATATAATTGAAGAATGTGAATCTCCTTACGGATCCCCTGTTGTACTGATTCCAAAGCCAAACAACCAGTTTCGCCTGTGTATCGACTACCGGAAGTTGAATGAAGTCACGGTCTCTAATACTTACCCACTTCCACGAATGGATGATTTACTGCAGGAGGCAAAACATACTGCATACATCTCCACCATTGACTTAAAAGTCTGGTTACCACCAAGTGAATGTTAATCCTGCTGATAGGGACAAAACCGCTTTTGTTTGTCCATTTGGAACCTACTGGTTCAAAAGGATGCCCTTCGGACTTAAGAATGCACTCTCAACCTTTCAGAGACTGATGGATATTTTCCGAAGAGGGTTACCTATACTTGCATACCTAGTCGATCCTGAGAAGACTTCAGCTATTTTAGGGATTCCACCTCCTAAAAATGTGAAACAACTGCAGTCCTTCCTGCAAACCTGCTCATGGTACCGAAAATTTATAGCCAATTTTTCTGAGATTGCCCGACCCTTGAGCAACCTAACTAAGAAAAAGGCTTTCTGGGAATGGTCAGAGGAAGAGGAGAAAGCATTTCAGACCTTGAAGCAATGTTTGGTGTCTCCACCAATTTTGAAGCAAGCAGACTTCTCTAAACCTTTCCTGATAAGAACTGATGCCAGTAACTATGCTCTAGCAGCAGTCCTCCTACAAGGAGAAGACAAAGAAGAACATCCAGTTGAATTTGCTAGCAGGTTGTTAAACCCAGCTGAAAGCAACTACTCGACCACTGAACAAGAAGCTCTAGCTGTGGTTTGGGCCCTCAACAAGTTTAGGGGCTACATTGATGGGGCAAGCATCACTGTAGCATCTGACCACCAACCCTTAAGGTGGCTCATGAAACTGAAATCTCCTTGTAAAGAACAATTTCCAATTACAAAATTCTGCGAGCTGCATCTACCCGATGCTCGGCGTTGGAGGAAGAAATTCAGACTCGAGCCAGTCAATTCAAATAACTGAGTTTATTCAGAACTACCGAGTGAGTGTGAGCACGTGTGGCTCCACCCCTTTTATACACAGAACATAATGACGTCACACAACCTGTTCACAGTTACAAAAACGTGGCGCCATGCTGCCACTCATTCACACAAATCATTTCCATTCACAACACTCCTACTGGAAGACTAGCCCGTTGGGCTCTGCAAATGCAATCTTTCAACCTCAACATGGAGTACATCCCCGGAAAGAGTAATGTGATTGCAGATATGCTATCTCGTCCAGCGTGTCATGAAGAAAATGAACTGTGTGAGGTTTGCACTGTAGCCATTGATGTCCCATCCAGGTCTCCCAAGGAGATACGTGTTGAACAAATGAAGGATGAGGAACTGGTCAAAATTATTTCTTGCCTCGAAGATCCTGACAAGAATGTTAATTATGTCAATTGGGTCGAACGAGGTTATTTAATGAATCAGGGTGTCCTATTCAGATATGCTCCAGACTCTGAGAGTGAAGAGGCCCAGTTAGTGATACCTCTAGCCATGAAAGAACTTTGATCCTCAAAAACCATCATGATGCCCCAATGGCTGGTCATTATGGCGCCGAAGGCACCTATACTCGAATAGCAAAGAACTATTATTGGACTGGTATGAGGAAATACATAACTGATTATGTAAAGAACTGTCCTGACTGCATTAAATACAAAGCTTCAAATCAGAAGCCTTCCGGGCTATTACAGACACCTGTGCCAGCCCAACGTTTTGAAACCTTGGCCATTGATCTCTTCGGGCCCCTACCTGAGAGTAAAGATGGTAAAAGATGGATCCTCATCATTGAGGATTGTACCACCAAGTGGGTCGAACTGTTTGCACTACCCAATGCCACAGCTAAAGAATGTTCCATTACCTTGATTGAAGAGGTTCTACTGAGGTCACTGAAGGTTCTACTAAGGTCACTGATAAGGCGGCATTCCTCGCCGCCTTATCAGTGACAATGGAACCCAGTTTGTGTCAGCAGTGATGAAACAAATATGCTACCTATTAAACATCCATCAATCCCTGTATACCATCCACAAGCTAACCCAGTTGAACGAAAGAATAGGGATCTGAAACCACGGCTGGCAATTCTCGTCCAAGACAAGCATCTGTTGGTCAGAGAAGCTACCCTTCATCCGCTTTGCTCTCAACACAGCCAAATGCGAAACGACAGGACAGACGGCAGCCTTTCTTTATTTTGGTAGAGAGTTACGCACTCCAAGTGAAGTTTTTAATGATATCCGAGTCGTCATCCAGAATGATAATTTTGTGCCAGAGATAACTCCCTATCTCAAGAAATTCGCTAAGTTTTCCACTCAGATTAGAGAGGTGGTTGAAGAGCAACAGGATAGTAGGAAGTTTTACGCTGATAAAAAGAGAAAAGCTGCTCCGACATATCAACCTGGAGAACATGTCTTTGTAGCATCACATCCGCTGAGCAACGCTGCGGAAGGAAGAAGTGCAAAACTAATGCCACGCAGAGACGGTCCCTACGTGATTTTAATACAAAGATCACCATCATCTTACGAAATTGGTAGTCTTGATAATCCGGGAAACCTCTTGGTGTTTACCACACCTCTACTTTAACTCCTTGTAATAATGACAAAGTAAAACCCCTTATTCCTCTTCGTAAACGTGGCCGTCCACCAAAGGTCCCACAGACTCCTGGTTCCTCGTCGGGACGTCGTCGAAACCAGAGGGGGAGGATGTAACAAAAGGTAATTCTTTATCTCTCTCGTGCTTTATATTAATGATTTATAAATGCTTTATATTAATGCTCGCACGCACGCGTGCTTTTATTTATAAAAATTAACTGTAGTTTTAATTATGGAAAGTTCTGGAACTTTCGATGGCAATAGATAAGGAGATGGAATATTGAGTTTTGGAAAATAAAAGTCTTGAGTTGTATGTGGCAAGAATTGATGACATTTTTTTTATTTTCGTGTTAAAATTTTCTAAATATTTCATGGAAAAAATTTACAGTTTGCAATAATAAATAGAAAACTTTAAAAAGTTTGAAAATTTAGATTCGATTAGAGATGCTTTTAAAAATATTTTTAACTATACCGATATAGAATGCATCAGGTCAGAGATCTTTTTCAGTTTTAACCCAGCACTTTCCGCGCAGGGTATTATGTCATAACCACCGTCTACCTTTTTTCAGTGCTCCTTCTAAACCTTTTATGGAAAATTGATAGTTTCTCGTGAAGCTGACTTTAAGGTCATATCCTTTGAGGGGCCTTAGCTTGTAGGCGAATTCTACATATATTTTTTTGGATACCGCCTCTTAGGGTATGTCATACCTAGCGCGTGAATCGCCGTTACAGTTCTGAATGATTCTTTAAATCTTCCTTATACTATGGTGTATTATAGTAGTTATGATGAAGAAATGTGATATTTAAGTAACTTAATAGATACAGTACTTAACAGATATAGTACAACAGTATTTTCGGATGAAGAAATTCTGTTTGTGATTATGATGAGAAAGAATCAAATGAAGAGTATAACAGCAAGTATGATTCCTCCAATGAAATCGATCCAGATTTAGAAGAGGGAGGCCCAGTTAGAAATAAATGTTTTATATGTATAGACACATAAACATTTGGGAAGAACGTGATTTTAAAGGAGACAACTGGTATGCATCCGTTTTCAGATGAATTTTTGAAAAAAAAAAACTATTGCTGGAACAATAAGAGAAAATAAAAAAAAAAATTCCAAAATAAGATATAGACGGTATACAGCTCTTCAATGAAATAACTTCATTCAAAGACATTTTTCCTTGTAAAAAACAGCCAATTGAGAGATCAGAAATTATACTGAAAAATGATCTTATTCCCTGTATTCCCAATTTCGCTCTAGCATTAATAATTTTTTAACCTAACCTGTTTCTGTAGATTCTGATGAAAGAAGTTCCAGTAAATTAAAAATCATTAAAAATTACTTGAGAAATAACACGACACAAGAAAGGCTTTCAGATTTGGCCATAGTCTCAATTGAATCCGAAACCTCAGAAAAAACTGATTTAACCGAAGCTATTAAAAATTTGCTTCTCAGAAAGCCAGAAAAGTTATTTTATAGTTACAGTAAAATCTGGCGTATAACGTGCCCCTACACATATCCGCCATATATCACACACATCCTTTTTTTTACGAAGAAGCCTGAAATGAATGTGCGCAATTATCTTGTGTTTTGAAGTCCTTTATTCGAATATTAATATGTAAAAAACTTATCTTTTTCTATGTGCTCATCTTTTTGTATTTTTGAAGCTCTCATTTTTATACCCGGCGTATAACGCGCACCCGTAAATTTCGATCTTATTTTTGAGTTAAAAGTGCGCGTTATACACCGGATTTTACGGTATAGTTTATTACGTAGTCATAGTAGAAGGACTGATTTATATACTTTTCGTTTCACGAGATTTGTGCCCCTTAGTATTTATTTTTATTAGATTGTATTTTTTGAGTTAATTCTGTTGTTTTGCATTTATAATTATAAAATGTTTATTTTTATTTTAAAGGTTATATTTTTGTTAGTTTATTATTTTGTTAAAGCATTTTGTCACTATTGTAACTCATTACCAGGCCCAAATATGAAGTTCTACAATTCAAATTTTATTTTAGTTACTATTAATGTGTTTTACTTTTTATTCTTATATAAGTAGATGATTTTTTAACGTCAACGCTAAGTATTAGTCGAAATATGAAAAGTTCTCTAGGCGGGGGGACGGAACAATAGGTGTTTGCACGAGGGCGGAAACATACATTACAAGTGTAATTTTGAATCAAGTGCATTCTGCTTACCAATATACATTATAAGTTTCCGTAAAAAGCAAGCATTGGCAACAGCGAAGTGCATGAACTGATTAGTTGGGAACACGGGATTGCATTTATCCTGGGATTATAACGTCATATGAACTTAGGAATGGATATGCTGGAAAAATGTGATAGTCATTATCATGTGACTATGAAGTCACGTGAATTTAAGTCCTTTCTTTAATATCTGCTCTTGTTAAGAATTAGAGAACCTTTTCCAGCAGAAAATTGAGTAGAAGCAATAAAGTATACAGCTGAGTGAGCTAACGATAATGCTAGCATGATCGCTAAATTTGGAAAAATGAGTTGTGTGTGTGTGAAATCCACTCTTTATATATATGTATGTATATTATACATATTTATAAATATATTAGTCGTTACGCACTCGTTTCGCTGGGTATTTCATGATGTTTATCAATTTTTCAGTGTTTATCAGTTCCAATGTATCGGCAAACATTCTTAAATAACTCTCACCTCTTCATTTAAAAAGAACAGGTCTTGAATTTCTAAAATAGAAGTAGAATTATCTTTTAAGCTGCCTTAACCCCCCTCCCCCGAAGTGAATTTCTGCAAAACCCATTTTTGGTGGTTCTCTACTTACCAAAATAAATATACATGCAATATACAAAATAAATATAGTCTAAATCTAATAACTGAAATTTTTTTTGAATCGATAAGCCCCGTAATCCTCTTTGAGAATCGATTTTCCGAAGACCCGTTCTTAGCGAATTACAATAAAAAAAAAGGGCTTTAACAAATTTTGTTATTTTAGGTCTAATAGTTCGAAAACCGTAATTTTTTTTTATCTATACGCCTAGCTCCCCCCCATAGAAGTCGATTTCTCTAAAATCAATTCTTAGCGGACCGCAAAAGAAATATGCTTTTCAAATTTTTAGCACGTGAATCAAATAGTTCAAAAACAGCATTTTTTTTAAAATCTATAACACTCCTCCCCAAGCCTTCGAAATTCCTCTGCTGGATAAATTCTCAGAAAATCCGTTTTTAAAGAATCTCTACTCAATGAAAGGAGCATGTTAACCAAACTTCAAGTCTGTAGGTCTAATAGTTCAAAAACGGGAATATAAGGGTTGCCCAAATAAAAAGTGAACAAGTTGAGTAAAAAGAACGCCTTTATTGGAAATCAAAATAAATCACCCTTGGTATTGTAACACAGGAACCATCTATTATGCAGAAGATCTGTCTTCACTCTAGAAAGAACGTGGTTGTTTCTGTCCAGCTTCCTTCACTTCGACGTCCAAATAGAAAAATAATACTCTCTTAAGTGGCCTAAAGGCAGGGGCGTAACTACCGCCGTATCAATGGTACAGGCCCCTTAGAGATAGTTACACCAGTGCCTAAAGGCCTAGAAGTCACAGATGACATATCCAGACTGTACGGTGAGTGTTCTTACATTTCCCAAGAGATTTTTTTTATGTTCCCTTGGTTTCATGGGAGACGTGTGGGTGAACATTGTCATGGAGATCCAATATCGTTTGCCACCCTTCTCGAAAACTTTTACACAAACTGTTCCCAGACGTGTAACCTAAGCAGTGCTCGCTATAGACTGCCACTATTCGTCGATAGTTGTCCGCATTAAACTCACCTCCTTCAATCAGACACCATACTACCACGTGTTGTTCAGATCTGGAAACATTCATGTATGACATGACTTTACTTTCGATCTATTTCCTCTACCATGATCAAGTATCAACGTAGGATGCCGTATGCAATGCACACTTCCTACCGTCATCCGTTTCTATTTGGTGGCTCTGCTATAGGTGCACTCATTCTGACGCAATCGCATGTGACCACTTTTCATTTGAGCAACCCTTATATTTATCTATAATGCTCCTTAAGCCCTTGTTACACCCCTTGGGATCGATTCTCGCAAAACCCTTTTTGTAGCGGACCTCTACTCTATGAAAGGAACGTTCCTAGTAAATTTTAAGTTTGTAAGTCCAATAGTTTGAAAACAGGAATATCCTACTTATAACGTCCCTTGGTGGTTGATTTCCACAAAATCTGTTCTTACCGAATCTCTACTACAAGAGAGGAACATGCCTACCAAATTTCAAGTGTGTAGGTCAAATAGCTCATCAACATGTAGAATAAAACTTTTTTTTAAATTTAAATATTACAATCAAAGCCATTCAAATTTTCTGGACCATTACTTTTTCATTTTAAGGTATTTTTTTAGATAATAAACGTTTAAACAGAAATTATTTTATACAACTGCAATCAATATACAAGGAAAAAAATCAATGAATATCTATGCTATAAAAACAATTCCTCAAAAGATTCTCAAAAATTATTATTAACAACTTGCCTTTTAAAGCAGAAATATAATATGAATAACTTTTTTTTTGCTAGTTAAAAAAACAATTGTACCTAGACCTAAATTTTTTAAATGATAAATCTCTAAATGCAGTGACATGAAATAATATATTCCACACAAAAATTAGATCAATGAGGTTTATTTGAATTTCAAATTAATTTTTCAAACTTCTAAATTCTTTGCTAAGAGTATTTACTGACCAGTATAAAAATATTCAGCTTTTTATCTTTGAAAAACCTTAGTTTTTTCCCCTTCTTGAGATATACAACTAATATTCTGCTTTGTTTGTATTTATGGAGACTAAAAATGTCTTGTTCCATTTTATTGGCATGAAAAATATTAAGTATAATGACGACAAGGATGAAAGTTCATTTTTTCAGCATATATGGAAGGATGTAAATATATATATATGTTAAATTTAGAAAAACTCTCTTTTTTCCATGTTAATTGTTCATATCACAAAAAATAACAATTTTGTCCAGATAGGATGAGAATTGTAAAAGTTATTAGGGGTGTGGCACGTTTTGTTTTGTTTGATGGTTGCTTGCACATATTTTTTCTGTAAAATATTGAAACTGTTTTTTTAAAAACTTTATTGATAGTCAATGCATGCAACATCACCAACTTTTCAACATTTTTTAACATATGACAAGAGGGGTCTCATTCCTTTAATATTATAATAATTATGTTTATTTTTAAAAACAGTGCCATATTTTTTAGTGCTTTTAATAAAATAAATGAAACTAAGAAATTTTTAACTGACATGTAATATATATACATATAAATATATATATATAAATACAACTATAATTAGAATAACACAATCATAGTTATATTACAAACTTACTACTTTTATAAACTTTCTCGTAAATAATTAATTTCAAGGAAATAATTTAAAATATTAGCTTAATAAAAAAAAATTTTCAGCACCAATCTGTTATCCATACTATTAACAATTTATTATTAACTCACATATTCTCAAACATTTTTTATTTGTTATATTTAAAAAAATTAAAAATTATATAGAGAAAATATGCCCAGAGAAAAAGCATTTAAAAAAACCACCATTAAAACAAGCCACAACCACATTAAACCACAATTATTTCATCAAAATAAATTTTAAGTCCCAAAATAATTTTTTTTTTTAATTTTCCAAATCAATTGGATATTAATCATAAAAAAATAGATAACACAATTTACCAACAGTTTTTTCCCCTCAACATTGAACTAATTGAAATAATCCAGTCTTTCTCCATTTATACAGATCATTAAAATGCTCAGTCTCAATACAAACTAAAGTAAAAACTTGAAAAACCTTATCTTTAGCATCTTAATTATAAATTTGCGTAAAAATAGAAAATATTATTAATAAGATGAAAACTTAAGAATTAACAAAATTATTTGACGGTAAAATTGTAAAATTTATTTTTCCTATGGTAATCATAAAAGTAATATATTGATTAGTTATAAAAGTAATTTTCAATGCTTATTTTTCATAAAAATGCCAACACAATGATTTAATACTCCAATGAAAGCAAGCACCAAGAAAATATTTAGAGAAAAATTCAAATGGATTTTTTATAGATGGTAAATAATTTGAGTAAACTTCAATTTCTCGGAGAAATAAAATATAAGATTAAAAAGTCTGAAATAAAATCTTATTATCAAATATTTCAAAATATATTTAATTATATATGATATTACAACTGATCTGGATGCAACTCAAAACTGCATAAATATCTGAGTTGCTCATCAGACCACAAAATCTTGGTGTCTCAGGGGTGTTAAATTTCTCCAGAGGTCAGAAAATACAAACAATTTTCAAACAGGTATAATTCTTTTAAATTTAAATTAAATGATTCGAATCTTTTACACATCATTTATAAAAGAATGGGCCTTCAGAAAAGTATAAAATTTTTAAAATATAATAATAATTTTAAAAATCATAAGCATATGAAAATTCTAAGAAAGAATCTTTTGCGTTGTGCACGCTATTTTCTAAAATAATAGCTTCTGATGTTGTAGCTTCTTTGTAGAATTATAAAATGCATCATACACTTTAAACCCTACCTAATTTTAGTATTATATATCTTTTGTATTTCAAAATATTTGTAAAATATTGCAGTTTTTTAAATATTTTTTAGAAATATATTTTCCTTACTTATTAAAATATGTAAGTTATTTTTCTATTTACATAAAAATAGCTAGAGTGTAATAAAAATATATTTAACTTTATAAACTTATAGCTAGTAATTAAAAATTCTATTTTAGAAAATAGCATGTGCGACGTAAAACTTAATAAATATTTTTTATAGAAAATTTTTTAATTTTCCTATGCTTATAATTTTTAAAATTATAAATATATTTTAATCGTTTTATATACTTTTCTGAAACCCTATTCTGTTATAAATAATGTGTAAAAGATTCAAATTATTTAATTTAAATTTAAAAGAATTATACCTGTTTGAAAATTGTTGATATTTTTAGACCTCTAGAGAAATTTAACACCCCTAAGGTGCCTTAATTGTTCTATAGAAGATCAACAATGGATACTGCCAAAAGACCTTGAAGCATATTTCAAAAGGAGTTAATAATAAACAAATAAATTAAGAATTAAAAAGTGAAGGAATTTTAGGGCAAGGACAGGTAACAATTAGCATTTGGGAACACATAATATTTTAGCTGAAATAAACAGAACTCAAAGTAAAGAAACTTAAAAAAAGATGTTTATTTTTAAAAGTAGACTATTCACCCAGTTCTCCCTTTTGTAAAGAAAAAAATTAACAAACATTTCTTCATTTTTAAAAAATGAGTAACAAAAATGATTTATTAAAAGATTTTTTTCAAAATCAGAAAAGTCATTTTACAAATGCAAGCTCAAAACTGACTGTGTTCTTAATAACTAACAAATATTTTAAGAATTGTAACTTTTTTTAATAATCAAATAGTACTTTGAAGCAGAAGGCTTGTGTGTGTGTGCTTATCAGAGTTCCATTTAAAATGTTACACCTGTAATTGTAAGCTACAGTAATTATACACACAGAATAAAATTTTGTAAAAAAAAATCTTTTGAAAAAGCATTTTAAATTTTTAAACACCACAAAATTGCTATTTCAAGTTCATTTCACAGGAAGAATACACATACTTTTAACTGAAAATGCCTAGGGGTATTTTTTATAGTTCTATACATCATCCTGTAACAATCTATTCAAAATTTAATTTGCAAAATTTAAAACGTGAAAATTAACTAGTTATTTGTATCATATACATTTTTTATTAAATATAATAAAACTACATACACTGTAAAGGGTATTTTCATATTATACCATCAACCAATTTTGTCAAATTAAAAATGTTGCCAAATGCTCCCATCATCATTATGTTCGAATATACACTGGAAGAGTTTTCCACTATTGATTGCATATCACTGAATTTGGCAATATCTTGAATCGACAAAATAAGTTGACAGTACAATGCATGAGTACCCTATAAAGTTACATATAATTTGTTTTATGTAAATATTTCAATAAAATGTAGTAACACAAAGAAACAATTTCAATATTTTAATTATTATGGCTAACATTTTCTATAATACAATCTTGTAATGAAAGACTACTAAAACTAGCTATCTTGATAATCAAATAGTAATGTTTTTTTTAAATAATTATGTTACATACCATACAATCAAATCATCTACAACAAATGTTTTAGCATCTATGAAATCCAATTAAGGCTGAGTTTCCAAGTATCTAAAAAAGCATGACATAAACATTTTAAAAATATATATGTGAAAAGCATTTGAATAATTTTCTTTTTTCATTGAAAATAATTTATTTAAAATAATTTTAACAGGCTCGAACAAATAAGTATACAATAATCAAATTTAAAATGGTTTCTGCAAAAAATAAGCTTAGAGAACTAAATCTAGCATTTGTAAGCAAAAGTTGAATCTAAAATTGACTTTTCTTCCTGCAATGGAAATACAAACCGTGCACAGTTTCTTTGTACCACTTAACTAACTTTTAATAATGCAAAATTAATCTAATTTAAACATACAGTATAACATTAAGAAATTCTAATAGTAAACTAGAAAAGTGACAGGCATGCCACTTAAATTTCTTTTCAAGAATATTCCTTGTAATTGAAAAAGGAGTTAGAATGACAAAAGAATTAATTTCATTAATTAAATTATAATCAAAAATTCAAACATATATTTATCTAAAGCCAAAATTCTCTTTACTTCAATTCTATGTGGAAAATTTTATACATTACCAAGTAATTATATTGGTTAAATATTTACGAAATTACCATGGATTAGCAAAACATTCTATATTACATACAATAATTAATACATCAGAAATTTGTTAAAAACCATTTTCTTTAATTCGAAACTTTAAATGACACAAAGATATCAAGATGCTTGCATCTGCTGATTTCTTCAAAATACAATAATTGAATTGTGTAGTGAGTTTGTATCTATAGTTTTCAGAAATCAATCGTGAAAAGAAATCTTATAAAAGTCCTTTTTTTTTACTCTCATTAGGCTTAAAAGTTCCTAAAATTTCCTACCATTTCTGTGTGTGTGGTCACATATGTTTACAATATTAAAAATTTACAAACTTGTACATTTTATGTTCAATTACTGATACTGTTACAAGAATAAATATGGGAAAGATAATTTGTTTTGCATTCTCTTGTTATTTAAGTGTAATTAACAGACTTTTGGTACAATAAATGGAATAAAACCAAAGTTTTACCTTAACCATAAATCTGATGTTCAGGTTTTGACAAAATGTTCATATCATTTTCCTTTTATGTGGATACTTACTTTATTAAAGCAATTTTTATGGATATTCAGCACTTTTTGTAAGGCTTATCAGTGCCAGTTTATCTATTGGGTGCTTGGGGCAGGTCCCAGATAAGCTGGACTTGCCAGATTTTCTGTGGTTATAAATTTCGTTTATCCAGTGCCAAGGGGGCCTGTATGTCTTCTGAGCCCAGGGGCCGAAAATAGCTTAAATTGGCACTAAGGCTTATGATTAGAATTCTATCTTAGGAATTCAGCATTTTTTCACAGACTTTGCTTCCATTACTATTAAAATAATTGCCATTAAAGTTATACATCAGCCACAAATTAAAATATTTATATGTATTTAGAATCAAACATATGTTTATTTCTAAGTTCATCTCTCAATAACCCAAACCAGTTATGAAACAGATTATAGTAAACAGTTTTTCTTAAAACTGATTTCAAATTAAGTACATTGATAGCACAAGTGAAGGGTTTATTTTAAATATTTTTGAATGTATGAGTGACACGGAACCATACATTCATATACCTCCAACATCAACGCAATCAATCTTAGATATATTGGATATTTGCTTTTCCATTTATAAATTTTTGAGGTGATAAAAAAGCAACACTAAGTGGCTTTTAAGCTCACTAAAAAAGAGGATAAAAGTTGTAGCTGAAGGGAGGGAAAAAATAGAAATTCTACTATTGCAAGATATGATTGCTTAATATAAATCTGAATCCTTGAGATATTCTGAAACACTACCAAAAGCTATTTTCACTTATAGAAAAACTATACTAGTAACATGATACAAATCTCCAGAGTTAGAAAACTACAGCTTCTTCTTTGTTAGTTCTCTTGAGATCAAAAGAAAACTTTTTTTTTTTCTAATTTATGTTCTTCAAAAAAGGGTTAAGACCAGAGATTCTTAAATAAATTGATTTTAATGAGAACGTTTAGACTACGCTTAGACACAATGTGGCTTTAGGGAAAGAGAGCTGATGTAATGAAAATGCAAGATTCAGCAGAACCTTTATTTCTACCCTGCTTTATCCTTCCATCAGAGCATTTCCTGCTTATCCAAAGAGTGCCTTACAAGATTAAGGAAACCCAACCTTTTATATTTAGAAACTATTACAAAAGGTTGGGACTATTTTATACTTAGTATTCCCTTGCTCATAATTTTAAATGCCAAACCTGGCTCCATGGAAGGTAGAAGAAGGTTTTAAAGTGTACACAGGAGAACTTTTCTGAAACCAAAAGTTCATCCCACCTCCATTATTCCATTCCATCCCACCTTCATTGTCATTTTCTTGAGGAAATTTGAATAATTAATACTTGATTTTTGTATCCGAGGTTTCGGATTTTTCAAACCTAATCAATCAGAGTTCTTAGCTAGATTTTTTAGAAACAACCATGGTTTTGCATGAAAATGCTCAGCACTTATATGTAACATATTGTCTTTCTTTTCTATATATTAGAAATTAGTAAAAGTCAGTATTTTATTTATGGTGACTACTTTTTCTTGCTGTTTACATTAGATTATTACATTTGACACACTGTAATTTTTTTTTATTTTATTGAAAGGTCTCTGTTCTTTTTTTTTTTCATACAAAACATCATCTCTTTGAATTTGTTCCAACTTTATTTTCTGATCAACGATTAAAAGCAAAAGCAGTTTTATGTATATACTTAAAAAAAAAATACCTAAAAATATTTTTTCCACATGCGTTGAAAGAAATGAAAAATTTGTGATAACATGTTGATTCTTCTCAGAAACAGTACCAAAGTTTGAAGAACATGTTCTTTCAATAAAAATTATTTGTTATAATAACTGTGAAAAATAACTTAATGTGTAATGAGTTAAAATATAATTTCAAGAAAGCACAATGAATATTTCTTATGAAACTATTAATAATATTTTTACAATACTTTGAAGTATAATTTAGCTCATCTAATAAAAAAAAATTAGTACACTGCTCATATTGTTGTTTTGAAAGATTTATACTTGACATTAATAAAGAAGGAACAAATATAGTATCTGAAAATCACTTAATTCAATGTAAATTACAAGAAACGCTTGTATTAAAGCATAAAAATTTAAGATACATGTAAAATATTTTTTAAATACATATGCATATAATTCCACGTAAGGTAAAAATAAATTTAATGACAACACAAAGCATAAAAATATGGATTAAAAAACTGATTCTTGAAAGAAATAAAAAAAAAAAAAAGAAATTTCCAACAATCAAAGAAAGTAAATAACTTGAAAACAATTGTATTAATAAGAATTAGACTAGCTGTTTACCCAAAAAGATTTTCTGGACATATATTTTCCATTATGTTCACATTAAATTTCAAAAACTATATAATTAACAAGATATATAAAGTGAAGTATTTTTCAAAGCATCCAACAATAGCTGTTTTTTTAAAGGTAACAAATAAAGTACGATAAAATGGGTGTTTGAATAGACATTTCTCCCTACTTCAAACTCTGCACTTATGGGTTGAAAAAAAGACAAAACCAGGTTAATTTTTCAAATATTAGTACAAACTTTTGCCACAACTATAAGTTCATTAATTTCACAAGGCAAAAATGTTTCTTTCTAAAACTTTTATGTTTTTGAAAAGTAATTTAAGTAAAACTGCAAATTATTAGTAACTTTCTGCATAGAAAGAAACATAATTTGATCCTTTCATGTAAAAATAGCCCTTACAATTTAAAAATTTCGCCGATTTGTGTGTAGCAGGATAGCAAGCCATTTGGTTATAGATTGCAACCTGCATTAAAAAACTTCAAAGGGTTACTTTAATAAGAATGAAAACATAACTTTTTCATTTAGTTTCGGCAAAAATGGTTTTTTTCTGTGAAATTTAACTATTTCCAAAAAAAAATTTTTTTTGATACTTTAAATTATTTTAAACACTTTTAATATGTATATATTTGCAAAAAAAAATCACTTAATTATTAAGCATTTTTTGAAGTTGCAGTAGAAAGATATGTGATTATTTCAAGTAATATTTATAAATTTAAAATTCAAATTAAGTGTTTAGCAGCAACAAAAACATTTATCATAAAAAATATAAAATAATTTTTTCCAAATTTAAATACGCTTATGGATAAGATTATTCAATTTTTTCACAAAAAGCGTATTTTTATTTTCTCATTTTAACTGATCTGAATTGTTTTTACCTTCTTTAAGAAAACAAAACAATTGAAGGGAATATGATGAATTCCTTTATGAATTCAGAATTCGAACCAATTGTTACGTAATGTATCATCCATCAATGATATGTTGCCACATTTTGCCCAAATTAACATGTGCTAATTCATTTTATATCAGAAATAATTTAGAGGAAAAAAAGGATCTTAAAGCTCACTACCTACCCATTTTTGTAAAAAAAATTATTGACTGTATAAAAAAATAATTACAGAACATTTAAGTGTTTTGTACAGATATTTTTCTTCCCTAGTGAGATAAATGCTATTTTATATCAAAGAGTTAAGAACGTAAAGCAAATGAATATGGCAGCACTAACGCTTAGTCTCGTTATATTTGTTTTGCTCTTTCAGCAGTCTGGAATCGAATGAGTTGCTATTTATCTATATGTTTATTCAATACTTTACCATTTGGATATCTTTTTGAAAAGTTTTATATTGCTCATTCTTTTTAAACATGGAAGCAGAATTCACCGCAATTTTAACAGAGGGTAATAAATTAGTACCTGCAATGCAAAATGAAGTTTTAAATATTCTTACATTTTTGAGAGGTGTAAGTATAAAACACTTTTCTGCAAAAAAATGTGTATGCATTTTAATGATTAATATCAATAGCTTAATTTTTATTTCATGATGTCTTATTTAAGATATTAAATCACACCTAATTCACATCAAATACTTTAATCTAAAAATAAAAGATTTTTACTGTTTAAATTACACTGATTTTACAATATAAAACATGTACAAGTTGTTCATTAGAAATTTAGAGTTAAGTGTTGAAATATTTAATGATTTTATAAATAGTTTGTTTTTAGAAATAGTTTTACATCGTTAGGCTGCTGATTTTTCTGCCAAATAGTTGTAAAAATTTTCCAAGTTAAAGGGATAACGTTACACTGGCCGCCAAAAATCTATTTGGTGCTTTATGAAAATCACCGCCTACCGATACCAAATTGGTTCCCTAAATAAAATAGCATTTATTTTTTATTAGATTCCTTATTTTATTTAAATATCTCCTAACCAATCAGTAAATGTATGAAAATAAAAAATACATGGCTAATATTAATTTTCTAAAATAATAATACCCGCCATTGACTCTAAACTGCACCACAGATTCTAAATATGCTTTTGTGTAAAAATAAAAAAAACCATACAAAATAGTTTTTTTATATCGGATATTCACAGATTTTTTTAAAAAATTGGTACTTATGTAATATTGCAACCATATTGACGACATCACATGATATGAGGCGCCTGGTTGCCAATTCAATGCATATGACACATAGGAAATCAAGGTTGCCAACTTGTTGAGTTGGCAATTGCTGCGATAATACTTAAGTACCAAAAAGACTGCCACTTATTTTTAAAATGTCTCAGTGAAATGTTACAGAAGGAGTATTCTATTTGGCATCAGTTTTATCATTTTTGGCACCTTTAGCCCCTGCACTGGCAAAATGGAAAAGTACCAAAAATATATGCATGAATCCATATTAGTTGAAATCATTAGTATCATGTTCAATTTTCTTTGTCCAATGAATTTTTTTTTTGCCTTTGATTTTAAGTCCTATCTAATTTTCAGTAGCATTTACGCTGAAAAAAATTGTGGCTGAGATTTGAATAAATAAATTATATTAATTGTGTATCTTATGATCTGTGGACATTCTAACTAAACATTAAATTGAATTAAAAAACTAATTTATTTGATAATATTAAATCACTCATATATTAACCATTCTTTATTGAGTGTCTGAAAAATTATTTTTCGCTTTATATATGATGAGGGCTTCTATGAGACTCATTCCTTACCTAACAAAATGTACAGTTTGATTTTAAATGCTCGCAGTATCCTATCTTACAACTTTAAGATTAGTGTTTTCATAAATTAAAGATTTTGAAATAGATATACAGTCGGACCTCGATTTAACAAATTTTGTGATTTAGTGAAATTTTTTCCCCCCAATTATAAAATGAAAGCAAAACCTCCCCATTTAACAAATGATAAACCCCAAATTAACAAAATATTTCAACAGCTGAAAAAAAAATTTTATTACTCTTTAATAGAAAAAAGTTGGATTTTTTTTTCAAATGACATAATTTTTTGGTCTGGAACAGAAAAAAGACATTTCTTGCAAGCAGAAAATTTTGACAGGAAAAGATAAAGACCTTTATTAGACTTAACAGGTGCGAAAGAGATTGTAGCTTATTTGAGTTTTGAATAGGACAGGAAATTCCATTCTTATTTTATCCAACTCCATAACGCAGGGGAATAATTTCATTGCATTTAATAATGAACTGCCTGTCTGTGCCACTTTTGATTGTTGGTTGTTGCACAGATAGGCAGATCCATTGTTGATTTGTCACAGTCAATAATGATTCTGATGCAGAAATTGATAATTAAAACTAATATCAAAACTGTTGCATTTTCTAATGCTTTACATTGTTTGAAAACATGCTTTATGTAGCAGTATGTAAATGACATAGTATCTTCTTCTCAAGCTAAAGTCGAAAAAGTCCTCCTTCAAATCAAGAATCAAAAAGATTGTCAAATATCTTTTTGTATTTTTTTTTCTGTAATGGGGCTGCATATTGGTATTTCTACCTTTGCAAACCTAGTACATTCCCCAGGAGCTGGTATCACTTCCTAGTGCTGCTTCATTTAGGCGATACCAAATACCACAAGTAATTTTGATACCCAGTTGCTTCCCAAGAGGGAGGCACCTGAGCTCTGCCAATGCAAAATTTGTACTTAGGAATTGAATTTTGCTGAGAGCATCCAAGCAAAACTGGCACTTAAGGAATCTTTTTCATGCTGTATAATTATATGACATGGCTGCTGTCGACTTTCTGCATCAGGAAAATCCACTGACTTGGACTGGGGTCGAACCCGCAACCTTAGGTACAAAAGGCCAGTGACAAACCAAGTAGACCACCCAGCCAACTCTTTTAGTATTTTAAAATTTCCTATTAACTGGTGCATAATAATTCGCTAATAGTAGTATTTTTAGCTGTTGAATAAAAAGTGCGCAGTTTCTAACTATGGATATTTTTTGTGTAGTTGCTTATTGTAGAATGTCTAAAAGGTAAGTGAAAAAAAAGTATTTCATTTGGACCCCCAATATAATAAATAACCTTGATTTAACAAACAGAATGTTCAGTCCTGATGAATTTATTGACTCAGGGTCTGACTGTATTTTTATTATTTTCTTGTTTAATCCTATTCATCTTTGATTAATTCACCTTTGTAACAAAAAATGTTCTGAGCCTCATGTGGCAAATAAGTTGGTTAAAATAACCATAATTTCTGAAATATTTTTAAGTATTGATGTTATTTTTATATAACAGTTGATAGTTCTTTGTTTATTTCAATTCCTATTATTAACTCACTCTCTATATGTTTATTTATTTGTTTGTTTATTTATCTTGGTGGAATTTTCAATTGTTAATAAAATGCATTTTAAAGCGCTCAATTGAGCTGAAATTTTATATACATGATTATTTTGAATGACAATACAATAATTTAACTATAATTAATAAAAATTAATTGATTAAAACTGATTATTTAAGGAATTACAAATACAGCCATGTTGGTGACTTGTGTCAAAACTTGAAAAGTTTTTTTCTCACATTTTAAAGCATTTAGTTGAACTGAAATTTTACATACACGATTGTTTTGAATTACAATACAATACTTTAATGATAATTAATAAAAATTCATTACCACTTAATGTTGTGATTCTGTCATGTATTATTATATTAATCATATGTACATATTTATATTAATTGTAACTATTTAATAAAGAGTAGCTAAAATAAAGTCTTACTTTGTTGATTTAAGTAGAAATTGACTTAAAAATTTTTTTTATGTTGTTTTTAATTTCAAAAAATACAGAATACAAAAAGTAAAGAAGAAAAGCATATTACCAAAATATATGTAATTTTATCTAAATTAAACTTCAAATTTGTAGAAGGAAAGATTTATGAAACAATATTTATTAATTTGAAAAGCATAAATATTCATCATTCTATATAGAATCATTAACTTATAGATTGTAGGGTATCATTTTATATGCAAAAAAAGCTACAGAATTTGTTTAGAATATGCTCAGTGATATATTTAAAGTTTTTCTGTATTCAAGTGGTCGAAAAAATAAATTTTAATTAATGAAATTTTACATAAGTATGTATTAATATTTCTTGCAGGTATAGCATTTTAATTACTTCAGCAGAAAAGTAATTAATGATCTATATTTTTTAGATTGATTGGACAGAACCATGGTTAATTGCCTTGCTTACTTTTCATGTTTTGATTATGACTGTAACAATTGTAACTCGTCACCATGGAAATTTTCAAGGAGTACTTTTCTTTTTACTCTGTAAGTTTTTGTGTGATGTATATTTTGAATGTTTTAATTAATATGTATAATTTTTTTTATACAGAAACTTAATAACTTATATATGTATGCTGGATAAAATTTTAAAAATACATATTTAATGATTTAAAACTAAAATGCTGGTAGAATATTTTAATGAGCCATTTATTTTTATTTAACATTTCTTATATGCAGTATTTTAACTTATATTCATGCATAAATTTTGCTAATTTTGTGAATCAACGTTTATTCTATTAATATATTATTTTTCATTTATTTTAACTGGTCATATATCAATTAGTTTGCTGGACACATTCAAATTTTAGAGGTATCCTAATTTTTTATCATACATTTTGTTAAAAGTACTTACATGTTAGAACACTGAATTATCCATATCTTTGACTCACTCTAAGTGATCAATGTTTGGCATATTTATTAAGTATTTTTAGAAAAATTCACCAAATAAATGGTTTATGCTGGTTAAATTGGAAGGCAGTTGCCAAACTATGATCATAATTATGTAAGAATAGTCATTTGCAGATTGGATTAAATCAAATCTGAATAAAATGAAAACATTGTAAAATACCAATTTCTATATTTTTATAAAAATTGATGAAGTTTAAAAAACACAAAACATTTTAATGCTATGAAGTAAGAATTGTACCATTTCTACAAAATTTATTTTTTGTTAAAAATTTAATTCTTTTGATAAAAAATGAACCTTTGCAAGATCATTGAAAAAGATCATTTGCATTGTCATATGTACTTGGATTGTTTTAAAATAGAATTTTGAATCTCTTATGAAATAATTGAGTTTTAGTTGTACTCTAGGACCTTGTCTTTTGTGATAGTTTTCTTTAAGGCATTATTCTCAGAAGAAATTAAATCAAATTGGTTTTTTAAAACTACATATTTATTATCATTAAATGCTGAATCATACCATGATTTGCTTTCTACAAATCAACTATATTTTTCTTGAAACTTCTAATAGGTTGCTTATTTATTCATCTTTTGTTGTATTTCCAAATAAATTCATCAGTTGAATCCTTTTTGCTACCATTTTTGCAAACAAAATATTTGATATTATTTTAAATCAAGCTTTTAGTAATGCATCATTATGTCTGAGGGATTTATTCCTTGTGCTCCAAAAATCATATAAGAATGGCATTGATACTTTTAATTATATTATTCAGGAAAATTAACAAAAAGTAAGTTATTCCTCCTCCCACCCTCACCCCCAAAAAATTGAGTGATACAAATTTAAAGTATAGTAAATTTAAAGTATGCAGTGAATATCAAAACCAAAATAAAGTTTTTCGCTAAGAATGATA
This sequence comes from Trichonephila clavipes, assembly GCA_019973935.1. NCBI lineage: Eukaryota > Metazoa > Arthropoda > Arachnida > Araneae > Nephilidae > Trichonephila > Trichonephila clavipes. The sequence goes on along the minus strand of BMAU01021180.1, from coordinate 102,153 downwards.
AAATGTTCATTCTAAAAAATCCATCTGTTCATTTAAAATACTATCAAATTTTTATTAAAAAATACCAATCAAGAGCAGGAAACGTGATTTTATCAGAATAATTCCACATTTCATTGAATCAAGGTTACAAAATAAACAGTTTTCCGGAATGAAATCAAGGAACATTGCCATAACCAATTCTATTCTACACTTAAATCGTTTTACCACTTAATTGTATGAAGCATAAAACTGTTAAGACTTCTCTGCTTGTTTACCATAAAAAATATATTCTCGACATTTCTCCTTATTGTATTTTACATATGTGTGACTGTTAATTTTATATTTGGTTGTTAAATGTATACATTTAGAATAAAATACATTTATATGTAGTGTTCATATTTCTATAAAAGGAGGAAAAAAAGCTTTAAATGTTGTTTGAAAGTTTTCATATTCTAGGTTTGTCTATGTGAAGTAAGAGGACTGAATCAGAAAAGGATATTTATTTACAATTTGTAGTGAATCAGTCATTTATCTCCTTTAATGTGTTCCCTATTAGCAGTTGCATATCAATCTAGTCTAATTTTCTACTTGATAAAATCATGTTGCAATTCATTTTCTAATGTCATCTGAATGTCATGAAAGGAGGTAAAGGTTCAATAGAACTAAGTGCTCCCACCCAACTCAATATCAATTCATTTTTTAATAACTGTTTTAATATAGTTGAGCTACTATGTTTTTTTAACAGCCTCCAATTGACTCAAAATATATTCCTTTTAGCACAGATTTTGTTTTTTAGGAAAGGAAAAAAATTATGAGGTAATTAATTAGAAATATAAAGGATGTTGCAATCCGATTTATAACCAAAAGCTGCTTTCTTGAGAGCACTATGTGCAAAGGAGCATTTCATTATAGAGAAAAATTGTCACACAAACATTTTCATGTTGAGATCTCTCAAAATGTTCCACATAATGTCTTTGTCAATGTGATATAAGATAATTTATACATATTTCAGTTCAATTGATGATATGCTTGAACAATTTTGCTGGTATTTTTTGCATTTCCTTTAGTTCTAGAAGTTATCTATTGTCAAGAGTGTTCATCTTTCATTTCTGTAGAACCTTCAGTGAACCCTTGGGTCATATTCAAACAGTTGTAAATTTGTTTGTATACGTTTTAAATTCACCTAAAACTTTAAATTCCCTTACTTTTAAATTTTAGAATATATTTTTATCAGCGAGATGAAATACAGTCATATTTAACCCCTTAATGCACACTTATTATTTTTTTTTTTAAAAAAAGAAGAAATTAAAAAAAATCTTTCAATTTATGAAAATGCATTTTAAAAACTTTTTTTTCTTTAGCTAAAAAAATAAAAGAGTGCAAAATGAATCAAAATTTTTATTTTTATTTTGGATTTTGATCCATATTGCAGATTAGAGCCAAATATTGCAGTCTTGCATGCACATCAATTATCTTTCTTTTCGAATAGCTGTTTAAAATTACATTTTATCAAGTAAAAATATTTTATTTATACTTTTTCATCAGAAATAATAATAGTAGAAGTATTTATTTTTAAATTATTATTCAAAATATTCTTTTGTCTGATAAATTTGGAAGCAAGATGAAGCACAAAAGCTGCCCAACTTTGCAATTATTACACATGTAACAACTCTCTTTTCTTTTCCTTTTTGCTTTGCTATCTATCCTTTTTAACACACAGCTCCGTATCTTGTGGGAGGATATAACGTTCCGTTAGTAGCAGTCTTCCTGAAGATTTTGGTCTACCCATTTTTTTTAATATTTGTATCGCAATGATAACTTTGTATAAGTCTTTCTACTAATATTCTTCTGAAATTTACATTTTTATATGCATTCCAAGTGTTGATGTCTAGCAATTAAAAGAATATTTTTTTAATAATATTTATCTAAATTTACTATAAACTTTATCTAAAGTGACTAAGGGTTTAATGAGGTTATTTTGTCAAATGCAACTGATTGACTTGATTGATAGGTGCTTTAACATGGAGCAAAGAATCAAAACTGTTATATAATTTTATTCTGGCCCTTTGTATACATTTCCCTGTCACATAACTTTTGTTAATATGCAGTAGTGTATTATTGACTATATACCCACTAGGTGGCATAGTTGGTTTGTTGCTGGCTTTGTATGCCTAAGTTTGCAGGTTTGACCCCAGCCCAAGTCGGTGGATTTTCATGATGCAGAAAATCGGTGGCTGCCATGTTGTATGATTATGCTGCATGTTAAAAATCCCCAGAGTGCCTGTTTGGCTTGGGTGCTTTCAGTAAAAATAAATTACTTGTTCCATATTGCATTGTCAGAACTCAGGTGCCACACTCTGGGGAAAAAACTGGACATCAAAATTACGTAACAGCAGTTGGTATTCCACCTATATGGTGCTGTACTAAAAAGTGATACCATCTCCTGGGGAATGTACTACATATGCAGTGGTAAATACCAATCTACAGCCCTATTGATAGGGGAGGGGAATTATTGACTATATAAGTTCTTCTGGGTAAAATTATAACCATGAATGGTTTTTCAAAAATAGTGGTTGGAGTGCATATGAAAAGGGACTAATAGGTATGGATATTGCCCAAAAATTTGATAAAATTATAGCTATTTATGTGTAGAAATGTTTTTACAAGTTTATATATATATGTTGAAAATGAAGGACTGTTTCCATTCTTACTTTACATATTTTCTGTTTTATCATTATTTTATTAATTTTAAATCAAATTAAAAATAATATTCCATTGAAATTCTTTGGATATTCTAATTTTTTCATGTTATTAAAGAAATCTCTCTTTTTTTCAGTAATTCTTGTTTTATTTGCCAAAAGTATCAATGAACTTGGTGCAAGTCATTGGGAGTAAGTATTTTAAAATTGTACTAAATTGCCTTAAACAATGTTACAAAAACTGTTTTTATTTTAATCTTTATCTGTTGGGAAGTATTGATTGTACTTTTCAACAATTGAAATATTGGTAATTAAACTGTATTTTTAACTTATATGCAATAATCTTAGTTACCTGTATCATTTATTGTATTTTTTTTAATATTTATTGTTTATATATATATATATATATATTATGGAAAGTTTATTCAATAGCCTTATTTAAAAGTTTGAGTCTATGGTAGCCCAATTGATAATGCACTGATAACTGAAGGGTGGTTTGTTTCGGCCTAATCCTTCTGAAGACCATCAGGGTGCCAGCTCAGGTGTCGTCCACGTCACTTGACCATGGCTCAAAATTACGTGGTCCGTCGCCAAAAGCCCTTGTGTAGCTGAACTGTGCGACGTTAATATTAAATCAAATCCGCGAAGACCATCATATTGTGAAGTTGTTACATATTAATTGCTCCTGTTGGTATGCTGTGAATGAGAATAATGAGAGGACAAAAATAATATTCAATTATCTTTGCCATTTGATAATGATTAAAACTTTTGAAGTCCACCTCCAACAGATTTAGTTTCTTCTGTTATGACATTAACTCCTTAATGCACACATTTTTTGAGAAAATCTTACAAGAAATTATAATTTTTTTTAATTTAAGGAAGCACATTTTAGAATCTTCTTTGGACAAAAAAATCAAAATACAAAATCAATAATTTTTTATTTTAATTTTGGATTTTGTTCCTCATTGCCCATAGGGTCATATTGCAATCTTGCACATACATTAACTTATCTTTCTTTTTGAGTTGCTGTTTTGAAAGAAACATTTTTATCAGTTGAAATATTTATTTTAAAAAAAAATTATTGAAAATTTTTCTCTTGTCCTGGTGTATTTGGAAGCACTTAGCCCAACTCTGTTGATCCCTTGAAATCCACTAATCTGAAGTAATCCCAAACATTGATGCCATCTTGCATATTTTATTTATTTCTGATTAATAATGATGCTTAAAAATTATTAAGTTTTGTTGCGAGCAGCAACAGTTTTGTTTTGTGTGCAAAAGAATAATAAACGAGTGAAACGAGAAAAATAATGCTGTTGTTGTAAATGTTTATTAAATTTCTGTTTAAATGTTTAATTAACACTAACATTGCAATTATTGCACATGTAAGGACTTTCTTTTTCTTCCTCTTTTCCTTTGCTATCCCTTTTAACACTACACACAGCACAGTATCTTGCGAGAGCTTCTTTTTTTTGTACTAATTTACTTCTGAAATATAAATTTTTTTCATCTCCATTTTTTTATGCAAAATATTTGATACAAGTATTTGATATTTCATGAATAAACCATAAGATACTTTACCTAAATTTACAATATCATGACAACAAATGTCTCATAAGTATAGATGGTGCTCACCAGTGGCGCACACAGGAATTTTTCAAGGGGGGTGTCCGGGGTCGAAAGTTCACCATTCTTGTATCATGCTCCTTTTGATTTTGTCGATTTTCGGTAACAAAACACAGTAAAAAACTAGTTTTTGAATAAATAATTAGCATTAATTAATAAAATTAATCATTAAAAGCAAGTAATTAATTAAATTTTACGTACTATATACTTAGAATTATAATCAATCGGGGGGGAATCAAGGCTTTGGGGGACCGGACCCCCCTCCCCTTTCCTGTGTGTGCCACTGGTGCTCACTTATATTCAAGTGTGAAAATTACAGCAGCTCATGAAATTTGCCCCCACTCAAATTATCATGAGTGTGCACAGTTTGGCCTGTTTAATGAACTCGAGCACACACATTTAAGGGTTAATTAATAATCAATATATTTAGTATATGGTCTTTTGGCTTGTTTGAAATGCTTAACATTCTTTCAAGTAAACTTTCAAATTGTATTTTATACATCCAGAAAATTTTAATATTTTTAACAATGATATTTATGAGTTGATTGATTTGTCTATTAGTGTTACACTTAGAAACAACATAGGGCTGTTGGAAGCATACTTAACAATTTTGAATCACAATCAAGAGACAAGGACTATCCTTGTTACTGGTACCTAAATTTCTAAACTTATACACCAGCATAAGATAAGGACTTTAAACCTGAACATATTTTGCATGTATCAATCCTACTATATGACAGGTCTTTAATGGTGCCCAGACTTGAATACAAGGTTTAACTGTAAAAATGTTACCCATGAGCTAGTAACCTGATTGCTAAAGAACTATGTTATGATACTTACAGGAAATGGAAGGGGGTTATTTTTCTCATTTATATATCATGTGTATTGCATAATTTGAATGTATTATAATTGTGTAAATATTTATCTGTATAATTAAAGGAGGCTAGTTATAATTTGCATTTTTGATAAAGTAACTGCTGAAACTAGACATTTTGTGTTTGTTCCAATTCTAGCAACTTAAGAAAAATAGGTTTTCTCTTTGTGTGAAAGTATACACTTCTCAAAAGTGTCTAGACATTAATTATATTAAGAGAAAAAAAAAAAGGTTTTAGTGGCTTTCAAATCAAGTTAACTTTAAACAGGTAAGAGTTTTCAAGTTTAAAAAATAATTAAAACTGGATAAAATGTATTTATTGCATTTTAAATTAATACTGGTGTATTACCACAATCATGTTCATGAAGATGTATAAATTTTTAACATAAGAAAATGAAAATTTACAAAGCAAAATGTTACCTAAACTTGAAAATGCACATACAAGTTTATATAGGCATAATTTTAAGTCTGAATTTTGAAAATTTTGAACCAACTTTTATGATTTTTCTGTATGGAAATGCTGTTGCAGTTAACTTAAGAATATATTTGTAGTGTTTATTTTTGTTAATTTTTTTAATCTTGATGTTATATAAATAAGTTTAGCTGATGTGATTCAAAATGATGATGTCTGGGTATGGTCAGATGTCTTTTTTAAAGCAAACATTTTTATTTTTCTTCATATTTTTGGGATTGATACATACTGATGAATTCATTCTCATTACAAAAGTGTGTGTGTTTTGTCTGTATAACATTAAGATATCTTCAATTAAATTTATTTTGTTAACAAGTATTTATAGTGTAAATAGTCATATTTTATAATATGTGTTAAATAATTACTTGTATCCATTAAACATTTGATTATTTTAATGATGGAATTTTGTTTCAAATGACCAGTCTTTTAATAATGAAATAATTTAATGATTAAATCACAATTTGAACTATTTGTACCTTCAAAACTGTTTAAAATGGTACAAAAGATCGTTAGTCTCACTGTTTATTTTTAGTACTTTTCCTCTTTAAATAAATGCAATTCCCTATAAATTATCTTTATATTATTGAAATACACTGCTTCTTAATTCCTGTGTCCAAACTGTTCTTTTTAAAATATAATGTATGTTATGAAGCATGATTAACTTCAAATATCTTCTATGTTTTAGATACTTCTCTCGTCAGCAGTACTTTGACAGCCATGGGATGTTCATATCCATTGTGTTTTCATCTCCTATTCTTCTCAATTGTCTTATTATGGTTGTAAGTATTTTCCCCTTTTCCAGGAATAACTTTATGCTATATTGGTTTAACAAACTTTAAATTTTTTTTTAAAAAAAGTTGTTATATTTCTTTGAACAATACCTAGTTGTATAAAACTTACAATATCTGGAATTTATTTTGAAGGAATGATAGGGAATATTTCTTTATTACCACAATAGCTGTAGACAAGGATAGATTTGTGTGAAAGTAACCTACTCTCTTATTAATTAAACATGTTTATTTACAGAGTTATAATTATGTATATTGTATAAATCTTATAAAAGACAAAATATTCAATTAATAAATTGTACAATCATTAATAAAGTAAATGAAGCAGCATGATGCTACATGAGAGTGGATAAAAAATAAACGAATTATTACTTAAAAAGTTTATTTAAATTAAAAACAAAATTCACAAACTATTTGAAAAATTATTCAAATTATTTTTCCTCCTATCTCCTGCTTTACTGAAACATTTTCATCGGCATTAGGCAATTTTTTTTAAACCAGTCATATGAGGAAGATGGCTATCCCAATGCCATTAGAACACAAATGCCTATTTGCACATTATCAAATTGCTGCACTCTTAAAACCTGTTTCAGCTGTACAAAGAGATGAAAATTACATGGAGATAAATTAGTTCTATAAGAAGGATGTTCTGTTTCCATTGAATTTGCTGATGTTTCTTATCAAAGTAACGATATGAGGTCGAACATTGCCTTTCAGTAAAATCACATTTCTGATGCAAAGGTTTACTTAATGAAATCTGTGGCTTTCCTTAATGATTGACTGGTTTTTACAGATGAGATTCCAATCACAAGTGCAACTTTCAGCTATCATTAAGTGTTAATCTTTTTCAATAAGGTCTTTAGCAGCAGTAATGTTATTAAGTGAATGATACTCATGCTTCTCTTTTTCTTCTTGACTTGCAAATGATTTGGTTTGTCCATTGACAATACTCTTGAATCTTTCATAATATCTTATCTATAACTGTTATGACAATTGGCATAAAATTTTACTTGGTTTTATATTTTCAAATTCATCATGCTACTAACTTGAAAAAACAGTTTACAGTGACATCCATCAGTAATATACCCCTTTCTAACACATACTAGATTGCTGCATTCTTGGCATCTTGCCATCAATTTGTGAAGAAAAAAACGTATCCTTAGCTTACTTATATTTTGAAATATACAGTATATACTTATTGAACAGTGAATAAATTAATGATTTTTGCATCTATTTCAAAAATATATCAATATCAATTTAATTATTACTTCTCCCTTTTTAAGAAAAATCTTTCATATCTAAAATCCCTAGAATTAATTACTATTACATAGGTGACTTAATATCAGGCTTATTTCATGATTCTGAAGCCTAGAATGATGTATCACTGTTTTCTATTACATCGAGTTTTTTGAGTCTGTTGATATCTGATATTTTAAAGTTCAAATGAAGTTTAATATATTTGGATAGATATATATCAAAATTCATTAATTATATATATGTATATGTCTGCACCTGTGTATCCTGTTTATTTTTCAAAATGCTACATAATTTAGCATTACAATTACTTTGTGTTTAGATAATTTGTAATGGTAAAGAAATCCATTCTTTTTAGCAAATCAAAAATAAGGTTTATATTTTCAAATCTGTAAAATTATTTTTTCCCTATGTCTACTTTAAATGAATATATATTCATTTCTTGTTTCTTTATAACTTGCAAATAAAGGTTTAAGGGTACTCATCAGTTTTAGGGACTGGGTTGGCCACTGCTTTTACCATTTGGCACCAACTTGAACATTGACAAAATTGCCTGATGAGATAGATAAATTCCCTTCAAATACAATGAGATAACAGAACTGAGCATGTATTCTGCATGTCTTTGGCTTCATTGCCCCTGTAACCAATGAATACCGATTTGAATTAATTTATCTAAAATTTCAAACTTTGTCGACTCAAGGAACCTTTAGAATTATGAAGTGTTTTTGGGAACCCCATAAAAACAAAAGGAAGAATATATCTCAAAATAACATTTAAAGTAGATAAATCTATTATATGGGCTTCATGTAAAGACAATTTAAGAAAAATACTGCCTTTTTTATTAAAATTTTTAACATAATGGAATTTACTCACAGCTAACATTAATTCATGCTCTAGATGTTGCCTTAATAACTGGGATATGTGTTTACATTTTTTTCATAAACTGTGAAGCTATTTGCAGGCACTTTTCATTTTCTGCATTTAATTTGTCTCTATTTTTTGCTTTTGTTGCTACATATGTTGAAAAATATTTTTAATGGTGCTTGCATTTCATTGCAACAATCGCCAATGTTCAAGATAACTCACCAAGTTGGCAATCTCAATTTTGAATATATCATATGCACTCAATTGACAATCATGTGCTTTGTTTCATACAATGTCGCCAATAGTTTGAGATAATATGCAAGTACTTTTTTAACTTAAGTACATCATTCAGAATGTCATCAAAATGTTTTTTGCTCTGTGAGTTACTTTTTAGTATTTTGCTTGAATTTGCAAGCTAAAATTTGGGAGCTATTCTTGCCTAAATTTAGATTTAACATCGAATCTTTTTACAGATTACCTTCACACAGGATGAAGATTCTCTGATATGTCTTATCTGTATTATTACAGAGAGCAGCTTCTAAATCAAACTGCCACAAGTTTTAAAAAATGATCTTTTATTCTGGGTCATTCTGCTCTATTCTTATCATTCATACCATAAATCACAAATGTGCTTTTATCTCTTTTGTTGAAGCATATCTCTGTTATGGTGTATCTTTGTAATAATACATGAACTCACAAATGCAAAGTTGCTGGAAATTACTAAAAAAGCCATGTTTAGTGCCAAAATTCTTCAAGTTTTCTCCCTATGGAATATGGCACTGGTGTTGGGAAATATAATTTTAGATACCTGTCATATAAACTCCTCAGAGAACGGGAATCTTTTGCATACGTATTTATCATTTTTATTTTTACTCGAACCCTAGGGCTCTGTGGAGCTCAGTTCGAGGACCACTAATCTAAAAGAACATTTTTGTTACTTTTGAATCTATGTGAATAAAGGCAAAATAAACTTTTGAAAAAATGTTTAGCTGTTGCTCATAATGATGTATCTGGATCAGTTGCGAACACAAAAGTTTTCCGGGGGGTCAGGGTCGAACGTCCACCATTCTTGCATCATGCTCCTTTTGATTTTGTCGATTTTGGGGGACAAAAATAGTAAAAAACTAACGATTGAATAAATAATTAGTGTTAATTAATAAAATTAATCATTAAAAACAAAGATTTAATTACATTTTACGTATTATATACTTAAAATTATAATCAATCGGGGGAAAAAACCCAGGGCTTTTTGGGGGGGTCTGGACCTCTAGTACACTCCCCTTGTGTGCACCACTGATCTGGATGCTTCCAAGTTGAGAAATAGAAGGTAGATTTCTGGAATGAGCATATCCTTTTTGTCAATTTTTAGCTTCTTCTCAATTTGTTTCAAATGAATATTTTTAAGTAATTTGAGAAGGGTTTTTTTTTTAAAGATTGGTGTTTCTCATCAATTTGAGGAATTTTCCAAATTCATCCCCCTTATCATTATTACATTATTCATTTTAGTACTTTTGTTTGCTTAGCTTATTATATCTTTATTGTGATACCATAATTTTATTTTAAAAGTTCATTCAATGAGTTCCATTAGTTAAAATCTTATGTGATTCTAAAAGTATTAGTAAAACTAGTCTGTCATTTAATTATATAAAATTTCAGTGTTGTTCCATGTCTTATAAAAAATTATTCTGTATTTCTTTCATTTAGTTGATAATTTGCTTATAATTGTATAATTCATCTTATATATAGATGGAATTCTGGAAAAATTAATAATTCTTTATAGGTATTTTTGGGGGGTTACAGTAAACTTTAATTTGAATGCATATTTCCAGTTGAAAAAAGTACTATGCTTGAGCATACTTAAATAGTATTTATAATAGTTTTTGTAATATCAATATACTTACAACTTTTATTTAATTTTACAAATTATTTTAAATAATCAAATTGTACAGAGAATGATCTTTATTCATTTATTCTAGAAATATGTATATAAATTATATAAGATTGTTTTATAAGCTTGGTTTGTTTACATTGTTATCTGTGCAAGTTTAATTCAGAATAATAAAAAATCATTCTGAATTTAGTAAAGATATAAAGATGTTTTTAATAAAATAGTTATATTATGTTCTCTTATTTGTTTATGAACACAATATCAAAGAGATATTATTGGAGTAATTCTTTTTACATATACTTAATTGATAAATTTGTTTCATTTGACAGGAGTGTATGTATTTTCAATTATTTTGGAAGAAAACATAATTTAGCCTATGAATTTATTTTATTTAGGGACACTGGTTATGGCTGTCAGGTTCCATGACCATCAAAATCAAGCAAGCACAACTGAAAGAGCGACTACGTGCTGAAAGTCGGCTCAGAAAACAAAAAAGAGAGGCTGAACTCAAAAATGAAAGTAATGAACCTGAAGTTAAACAACGTAATGTACTGGAGCAGGACAACATAAATGAATCTAATCATGATAAAAAGGATTAAGTTGTCACTGTGATTTTTTTTTATTGGTATATGTAGATATACTTATCTGTTTCAGATTGATGAACATTCTTAAACATTCAGGAGTTTTTTGTTAAGTAATATGAAGTAGCAATGTGATAAGTGATTTTTTTTTTAAAAAATGCAGTAGAAAGTATACGAGTGTAATGACTGATTTATAGTTATATTTACTTGTGTCACTTTATACACATGGAAGTAATTTTATTGTTACCAGTGTGGGATTAATGCCATAATTTACCTTGTGTTACATTGAAAGTCAATATTTCTCTGTTTTGTCTTGTTTTGTATTATAGATCTCGAAATGAAATAACTTTTCAGGTTTTTGTGTTAGATGTCCTGGTTTCTAGTTTTATTACAGTTTTTTTTATTGTTATTATACTGTTAATCAAAATGCCATGTATATTGTATATCATCTGTCATATTTTATGTTTCATTCATATTTTCATTTTTTTTTTTTTTTTTTTTGGACACCACATTTTGTAAAAATGTTTGTAGCCTCTAGAACCAATTTATAAACCATTTCCATATTTAAAAGCGAAGTACAACTAACTTTTTTTATATGCTGATTATCACTTATATCTAAATCAAGATTTTTTAAAAAGAAACTTTAAATTAAGTCTACTACTTTTAGAAACCTGTTTATAACTACAAAATTCAGCATCATCTAGTTCTTTATGCGTTTTTGATCAAACCAATAAACAAGTTATAGATATTAGCTTTATTTTTTTTATTACATTTTTATCCAGATGTGTATTTTTTTTTAAATTGGATATGCCTGATTGTCTTTGTAAGGATTTTTTTATTAGTATACTCAAATACCATGTGATATTTAGATAATTTGTGTACAGATTATTGAAACCTGTGTATCTTTTCCTTGTGAATGTGTAGCAATCAATAAATTGAATTGTATGAAATGTTAAATTGTAGTGTGTGTCTTTTAATCTGCATGCTTAAATGTGCAACATAAAATAATTGCATGCTGGCTATAATAATTGTAATGCTAATCCATTCTTATAAAACTTATTTTGATTTTTAAATTTAGTTATATAAGCATAATGGATTGAGATGCTTAATATCTGTAAACAAAATACTAACATATGACTAGGGATTATATGTAGAAAACATGGCTAGCAGGTGTTAGGAATGCTTCAAATTTGTTTCATGTTTTTTTATTTTTTTTGCCGCACTTCGTTTTTTGTATTGCATTCCTGACATAGCAGATTAGCTAGCCGGCTGGTTGGTGGCGTGGTTGGTTTGTTGTTGGCATTCTGCACCCAAGGTTGTGGGTTTGACCCCGGCCCAAGTCAGTGGATTTTCATGATGTAGAAAATCATCAGCAGCTATGTCCTATGATTATACGACATGTAAAAGTTCCCTAGAGTGTCTGTTTTGGCTTTGGTGTTCTGGGCAAAATTAATTTCTAGTGCTGGTTTGCATCGTCAGAGCTCAGGTGTCTTCCCTCTAGGGAGGAAGCGAGGCATCAAAATTACTTGCTTCATTTGGTATTGCCTATATGGTGTCACTCTAAAAATTGATACCAGCACCAGGTCTGCAAAGGTTAAAAATACCAATGAACAGCCGCATTAGAAAAAAAAATATAGCAGACTGCTGTCAAGTGATAGAGCTTGTATTTTACATGTAAATTCAAGCCATGGAATTTGATTGGATTTAATTAAATTAATGCATTTTTAAACTCTAAAATGTTTATGATGGTCCTGATAATTTTGAATTACAGTGAACTAACTATGGGACACGGTTTCTGATGATGCATCATTTTTTGAATCCTTCACGATTCCATGTGACAATTTTGAAAATCCTGTTAAGTCAAAATTATGGACTTTGAATAAATCAAACAGTGATAAATAACTGAACTGTGAGCCCTCCCCCCCTTTTTTTTTTTTGCTGAAGTTATGATAAATCTTAATCTTTCAATTTATTAAGCAGAATGAACAATTTTTCTTTATGGTAATAAATTATTAGTCAGAACCTCTATTAAAGCAATATATTGTATTCAAATTATATTCATTAATGAATTCCTTTGGTTAGATATTAAATATTTGAAAGTAATTTCTTGGAATTTTTTTTAAAACTAAATTAAATAGCTTATTAGCTTAATTTATGAGCTTTCAACTGCCTTTAGATTAGGAATAAATCTTATTGTGTAATATACTGCAAACTGTCCATAAAAAGATGTTGCTCAGAGAAGTAGTCTTTTAATGATGAAAAGTTTGCAATGAAGTTTTATAAAATTTAGCTCTTTCATCTAATTACTGAATTTTAAAAAATAATTGTGCTCATTATTATAAAAGTGATCCTAATCAAAAATCCATTTATAAAAAGGGAAGCATTTATGTTGTAGTATATTTTTTCAGTAGCCTCAATATGATTTAATCATTATACTTGTAGATATTGAATTGTTAGATGCCATGTCGTTAACTAAATTTCTTGTTCAAATGAAAACCTGTAAAGAAAAATAGTACATATTATAAATACAAATAATTTATGTGTTTAGAAAATTTTCATGTTTTTTTGTTTGGTAAAGTATCGTCTATTCCGATTTTTCATCTTTTTAATAATTTTTCCTTCATCTATATTATAACTGTATTAAATATACTTCTTTAGATCTACTAAAGATATTCAAAACACCATTAATTTTTCATGGTTTTAAAAATATAGAGCTAAATATTTTTATTTCATTATATTTTAAGAGGCACATACAGGTACACAAAAAAAAAAAATGAATTAATAATGAATGCTATAAAAATAAAGTTTATTTCTACTTATCTTGACAAAATAACACACATAAGTACTTTAAAATTTATAGTATATATCTAAGAGAGTTGAAATTTTAGAGAAATCAAAAATAACCAGATCATTGAATTGTTTAACAGAAATGTGAAAATTGTGAGTGATTTCTAAAATTGTGTCAAAAAATTGCCCTTTTTCGAAATTTGTTCCGTTCCACTTATTTTTGACTAGTTGGTATACCAGTTCTTCACACGGGTGAATTTAAAAATTAAAAATACAGACTGAAGGATAAAGAAGTCTTTAATGAGTTAATTTTACGTGAATTGTATAAATTAAACAAACAAAAAAAGCTTTTCACATAACTGAGCTGAACGAAAAAACCATGTTTGCTAAATTTTAAGTCTTTAGATATAATTGCTGATTTTTTATTATTATTGTTATTATTATTTATGACGCTCCGTAACTTTCTTATGGGTCGATTTTTGAAAACACCTACCTGCTCAGCAAAAGTAACACATTGTTACAAAATTTGTGTAATAAGCGGTAAAAATAGTGTAAATAAGTTTTATCTGGATGTTTAATACGCCAACATTACTTTCTGATGCATTCATTTTATGTTAAATAGCTGTTACCCGCGACTTCGTCCACGTGGAATTTAACCAAAAAGTCTTTATTCACTTCGCAGAGTTTACGAAAACTTTTCTTCTACTTTATGAATCTATGTTTCTCTTTTTAGTTTTATTTTTCTTTGTTGTGCAAGGGGTGAAAGGGACGCAGGACCTTTGGCACTATCGATGGATAAGGACTAAAATCTTTAGGATCAAAATAGGTCAAAGTAGCAAGTAGGGTGAAACGCGAAAACAAACGAAGCCGCAAGGAAGGAGGTGAAAGGGACGCATGACCTTTTACAATGCAGTTAAGGACTGTAAAATCATTAGGATCAAGACATGAATGGGAAATGTGGCAAATGGCAGCAACCTAATCAAAGAAAAAAGTTTGATATAACTGCTAGCAATCGTTGAGACAGAAGCCTCGCGAAATAAAATAATTTCTATTAAATAAAAATATTCCCTAGTGAATAAAAGTAGTCCCTATTGAAATAAATAATCCCTATTTGAATCGGATATTGCTCACTATTTCATTGGTTTTAATTTTATTTTCCCGGAATCCTGATTTTTTTTCTTCTAAAATAAAAGTAGCCTAAGTTATTCCTTATAACATGCCAGTGAAAGTTTCGTCAAAAATGGTCCAGCCGTTTCAGAGATTAGCCGTAACAAACAGGCGGACAGAAAGACAGATAGATAGACAAACAGACAAAAATTTTAAAAATTGATTTTTTCATGTAAGTATTGTATATACTTTTAAATGCATTTAGTAAAAAGCTGTTAATTTCAAATTACAAACAGACACTTCATTTTTATTCATATGTTGCCGGTTGGCTACTAGCTGGTTGGATGAGCATTTCTGTGATTTTTCTGTCATAAATTGGCCACTTTAAAGACTAGACTTAAATCCTATTGAGCATCTTTGGGATATTTTGGGACAAGTCGTGAAAGACCGTCACACAGCACCAAGGAACATTACTGAATTATAGACAGTTCTAGCCAATATTTGGCAAGTCATTCCCGTGGAACGTTTCCAGAAACTTGTTGAATCTATGCTTTGTCATGTGGTAGCTGTTATCAAGGCCAGAGGAGGCCCAACTCTTTACTAGGTAGGTATCCCTAATTCAATGAATCTTCAGTGTATAATGAATGCCATAAAAATAAATTTTATTTTCTACTGATCTTGATACTAAGGAAGTTCTTCAGTAAGGTTGATGGCAATCCTCTTACCAGAAAGCATTCTTGCCTTCTCAACCCCAATAAAATAACTGTAGCACAGCATAGGGCCATTACTCGATGTCTGCACTTGGTTCTAACATCAAACAACTATCATTTACAACACTCAATAGCTAGATAACTTCGTGGCAGCGTCTGGTCGACGTCACGCATTAGTCTCATGGCTGACCACACCTGAAGGAATCCTATTATAAATAAACTTTCCGACTTTTTTACATTTGCCTCTTATAGGCTAACATCTAAAAAACTTAATTATCTCGTTCATAAATAATTTTGTTATGCCAACTTATACGTTGTTTCAGTCGGTGGTTATGAAGCATCTCTCTCTTGTAATTTCAGAACATGTTTTGTTTTTCTCAAAAATTACAATTTAAATAGCCAATGGTGACTACCTTTTTCACATGATGAGTATACTCAACCCATCATGGCACAAAATCCTGCAACTTCTTCATGAAGAGCATACTCTCTCTCGTCATGGGACAAAATCCTGCAACTCCTTCATGACGAGTATACTCGTTAATAACATTTTTAAATTACGATAATTCATAACGGTCATATGATCAATGCAATCACGTGTTCTACATTGTGTTAAAAACTGACATCTACTCTTAAAAGCTAGATAATAATCTCTGTGTTCTACTCTGAAAAGCTAGGTAAATTTCAGATTTAATAATTGTTCACTAATAAATTTCATCAAAATGTTTTACAAAATAAAAAATATAAATATGTTATACGTGTTTTTTCAAATCAAGTGCATTTTATTTACCTATGGGAGTTATCATGGTTCACAAATACGTACTTTTTAAAAAAGCAAAAGTTGGCAACAGCGAAGCGCTTGAACTGATTGAAGGGAAACTAGAGATTAAATTTAATATGTTATTATAAGGTCATATTGATTTATGAGCTCATTAGCTAAAAAACGTTATTGCAGTTATCATGCGACTATGACGTCACATGAATATAGCTCATTTGTCCGTTGCCTATAACCGTGTTGTTGCTTTAATGCAGCGATACTCAGCTTGCGGCCCACCAAGCCTTTTTAAGTGACCCAGTCATGGCCCATTGCTCTAAGAAATTCACTTATTTAGGAACATTGTATTAAAATTTTGGTGGGAAATTCTTTGTCGAGAAATCAAATATGTTAATTTTGCTTTTTTAATGTCGATGTCGTACAGGTTCGAATTGATATTCTTTTATGTTTGGAACAGTTATGGTTTGTGATAACAGACAACAGTGGAGTAGCGACAATTTTATGGATGGGACTAATTTCGGACTATCTTTCATATCTTGCAAGAGAAAATTATTGTTTCAAGATTATTGGGAGGATTTGTCATGCAAGTGTTCTATTTAAAAGTACCAATAATCAGGAATCATTCAATGACACTTCGTCGAAGATCTGTTTCAAGAGGTGATAATTAGGCTTTCTCTTGAATAATATTTGCAACACTAATAAAGTGTTTTGTTAGTGGGAATATCACAGCGGTATTTACAAAGACATCCTATGAAGTTTGTTATATTATTGGTAATCATATGAAACCGTTTACTGATGCAGAAATTGTTAAGTAGTGTTTCTTACATGCTTCTAGTTTAGCGTTAGTGCCAAAAATAAGAAATATAATAATTAAAAAAAAAAAAAAAAATAGGTGTTATAATATTTTGATCAATTTTCCACATTTTAAATTTCCAGTGTTACTTTGGTTTAAAAGCATTTCTCAACCCCTCCATCATTTAGCCTCATGCTGCAGCCCGCGTAAAATAACTAACGCGTAAAATAGCTCACATATGTATGCGACCCAATAGAAAGAAAGGTTGAAACACCGGTTCTAATGAAACATTAATTTATAAATTTGTCCATTATATCTTCTACATTTCCTGTGTTTTAATTCACATCATTTCACTTAAATTTAAAGCTAGCGTTCTTAATATTAGCGCATATTTTACGAAATACAAAATATATTATTTTTATAATTATTCATATTCATAAATTTTTATAAGATTTTTGTTAAATTATATTATAATCAAATCAATTTTATATATCATCTTTCAATTGTTTTTTTACGAATTATATTCAAATCATTTTTAATTAGTTGTCGAACTATGTCCGGACACTAGGTACTGTTTTGGAAAAACTCGTATGAGAAAATCTTTACTCAAAACAAAATTTATTTTTACATATAAGAGTGTACGGAAATTATTTTTCTACATAGTTACTATCATTGTTCAAACATTTGTTGTATTTGGAAACCAAGTTGTCTATATCCTCTTCAAAGAAAGATGCCACCAGTGAAGATATGCAGTAATATATAAGAAAAGAACTTTGTAGAAACTCACCATAAACCTATCTTATTATTAATTGTCTGTTTTCACGAGTTTTTTTAATTCCTACAATTACCTCACACTCTATTTATTCATTTATTTACCTTGGTGGAATTTTCAATCGTTAATAAAATACATTTTAAAGTGCTCAATTGAGCTGAAATTTTATACATATGATTATTTTGGATGGCAATACAATTTAATAATAATTAGTAAAAATTAATTGTTTAAAACTAATTATTTAAAGAATTACATATACAGCAACGTTAACATTATTTATTATTATTTTTTAATCCATTTTTCATAATCGGTTTTTGCTGAATATTGGAACCAAAAATGGTATTTATTTTAAAAAATAATTTTATAAATTTAATATTTGTCATTTAATTTCCTAAATTTTTTCCCCCTTTTTTCGAATTTAGATTTTGTGACCATTTGTTTAAAATTCATTAACTGATTAATAAATTATAGCGACTGTATATTTACAGGGGTGAAAACGAACAGTCAAAAGTTTAAGAAAAATTACTTTTAACATTAAAATTTACTATTTATTTAATCTTTTTTCCTCTTTTCTATGAAATAAATTGTTGTGCTTCTTAAGATAAATTTCTTGCTTTCAAAAAAATATAATATGAATAAAAATTGCTAGGCAAAAAAAGTCGAAGAAAATCCGTATCAAAATCAAAGTTAATGATCACATGAGAATTACTTTAAAGAATTAACAGGAAATATTTTTTTAAATTCGAATATAATACCAAATGTTAATTCATGATGAAAAAAAACTGAAAAGGAAAAATGTGTAAATTGTTTTGATTTCATTAAAACTTTGAAGAATTAAATTTAAAGAAAAAAAAGAAGCCTTGTCAGAAGTGGGATTTGAACCCACGCCCACATTCGTGGACCAGAACACTCAACCCCTGCATCAGGGTAAGGAAACCTTGAGTCTGGCGCCTTAGACCGCTCGGCCATCCTGACATGCTTTTGAGCGAGCAATCATGATTCATATCCTAAGTCTGGTTTTAAATATAAATTGCATGTTTAATATTCTTAGAGCATAAACTTTTTTTTCATTAAATTTACACTTGAAGATTCCTTTCCTTCCTCTTGGATAGTATTTGATTAGATCTTTTTATTAAAAAAGTACAACTAATCACACCGAAACAATCGGTGAATTATTTAGAACTAGCTGCATGGCTTGGCGTTGCAGGGGCTTTCTCTACTTTTATAAATTTTTCCTTTCCTTCACAAAACCAGCACTTCTAATACTATTTTTCAAAATGACTTGGCATTGCTAGGGCTTTCTCTTTTTCTCATGACACCAGCATTTCTGTGTGTGTGTTTCTTTGCGCGCAATGTGAGTGATTTCTAAAATTGTGTCAAAAAATTGCCCTTTTTCGAAATTTGTTCCGTTCCACTTATTTTTGACTAGTTGGTATACCAGTTCTTCACACGGGTGAATTTAAAAATTAAAAAATACAGACTGAAGGATAAAGAAGTCTTTAATGAGTTAATTTTACGTGAATTGTATAAATTAAACAAACAAAAAAAGCTTTTCACATAACTGAGCTGAACGAAAAAACCATGTTTGCTAAATTTTAAGTCTTTAGATATAATTGCTGATTTTTTATTATTATTGTTATTATTATTTATGACGCTCCGTAACTTTCTTATGGGTCGATTTTTGAAAACACCTACCTGCTCAGCAAAAGTAACACATTGTTACAAAATTTGTGTAATAAGCGGTAAAAATAGTGTAAATAAGTTTTATCTGGATGTTTAATACGCCAACATTACTTTCTGATGCATTCATTTTATGTTAAATAGCTGTTACCCGCGACTTCGTCCACGTGGAATTTAACCAAAAAGTCTTTATTCACTTCGCAGAGTTTACGAAAACTTTTCTTCTACTTTATGAATCTATGTTTCTTTTTAGTTTTATTTTTCTTTGTTGTGCAAGGGGTGAAAGGGACGCAGGACCTTTGGCACTATCGATGGATAAGGACTAAAATCTTTAGGATCAAAATAGGTCAAAGTAGCAAGTAGGGTGAAACGCGAAAACAAACGAAGCCGCAAGGAAGGAGGTGAAAGGGACGCATGACCTTTTACAATGCAGTTAAGGACTGTAAAATCATTAGGATCAAGACATGAATGGGAAATGTGGCAAATGGCAGCAACCTAATCAAAGAAAAAAGTTTGATATAACTGCTAGCAATCGTTGAGACAGAAGCCTCGCGAAATAAAATAATTTCTATTAAATAAAAATATTCCCTAGTGAATAAAAGTAGTCCCTATTGAAATAAATAATCCCTATTTGAATCGAATATTGCTCACTATTTCATTGGTTTTAATTTTATTTTCCCGGAATCCTGATTTTTTTTTTCTTCTAAAATAAAAGTAGCCTAAGTTATTCCTTATAACATGCCAGTGAAAGTTTCGTCAAAAATGGTCCAGCCGTTTCAGAGATTAGCCGTAACAAACAGGCGGACAGAAAGACAGATAGATAGACAAACAGACAAAAATTTTAAAAATTGATTTTTTCATGTAAGTATTGTATATACTTTTAAATGCATTTAGTAAAAAGCTGTTAATTTCAAATTACAAACAGACACTTCATTTTTATTCATATGTTGCCGGTTGGCTACTAGCTGGTTGGATGAGCATTTCTGTGATTTTTCTGTCATAAATTGGCCACTTTAAAGACTAGACTTAAATCCTATTGAGCATCTTTGGGATATTTTGGGACAAGTCGTGAAAGACCGTCACACAGCACCAAGGAACATTACTGAATTATAGACAGTTCTAGCCAATATTTGGCAAGTCATTCCCGTGGAACGTTTCCAGAAACTTGTTGAATCTATGCTTTGTCATGTGGTAGCTGTTATCAAGGCCAGAGGAGGCCCAACTCTTTACTAGGTAGGTATCCCTAATTCAATGAATCTTCAGTGTATAATGAATGCCATAAAAATAAATTTTATTTTCTACTGATCTTGATACTAAGGAAGTTCTTCAGTAAGGTTGATGGCAATCCTCTTACCAGAAAGCATTCTTGCCTTCTCAACCCCAATAAAATAACTGTAGCACAGCATAGGGCCATTACTCGATGTCTGCACTTGGTTCTAACATCAAACAACTATCATTTACAACACTCAATAGCTAGATAACTTCGTGGCAGCGTCTGGTCGACGTCACGCATTAGTCTCATGGCTGACCACACCTGAAGGAATCCTATTATAAATAAACTTTCCGACTTTTTTACATTTGCCTCTTATAGGCTAACATCTAAAAAACTTAATTATCTCGTTCATAAATAATTTTGTTATGCCAACTTATACGTTGTTTCAGTCGGTGGTTATGAAGCATCTCTCTCTTGTAATTTCAGAACATGTTTTGTTTTTCTCAAAAATTACAATTTAAATAGCCAATGGTGACTACCTTTTTCACATGATGAGTATACTCAACCCATCATGGCACAAAATCCTGCAACTTCTTCATGAAGAGCATACTCTCTCTCGTCATGGGACAAAATCCTGCAACTCCTTCATGACGAGTATACTCGTTAATAACATTTTTAAATTACGATAATTCATAACGGTCATATGATCAATGCAATCACGTGTTCTACATTGTGTTAAAAACTGACATCTACTCTTAAAAGCTAGATAATAATCTCTGTGTTCTACTCTGAAAAGCTAGGTAAATTTCAGATTTAATAATTGTTCACTAATAAATTTCATCAAAATGTTTTACAAAATAAAAAATATAAATATGTTATACGTGTTTTTTCAAATCAAGTGCATTTTATTTACCTATGGGAGTTATCATGGTTCACAAATACGTACTTTTTAAAAAAGCAAAAGTTGGCAACAGCGAAGCGCTTGAACTGATTGAAGGGAAACTAGAGATTAAATTTAATATGTTATTATAAGGTCATATTGATTTATGAGCTCATTAGCTAAAAACGTTATTGCAGTTATCATGCGACTATGACGTCACATGAATATAGCTCATTTGTCCGTTGCCTATAACCGTGTTGTTGCTTTAATGCAGCGATACTCAGCTTGCGGCCCACCAAGCCTTTTTAAGTGACCCAGTCATGGCCCATTGCTCTAAGAAATTCACTTATTTAGGAACATTGTATTAAAATTTTGGTGGGAAATTCTTTGTCGAGAAATCAAATATGTTAATTTTGCTTTTTTAATGTCGATGTCGTACAGGTTCGAATTGATATTCTTTTATGTTTGGAACAGTTATGGTTTGTGATAACAGACAACAGTGGAGTAGCGACAATTTTATGGATGGGACTAATTTCGGACTATCTTTCATATCTTGCAAGAGAAAATTATTGTTTCAAGATTATTGGGAGGATTTGTCATGCAAGTGTTCTATTTAAAAGTACCAATAATCAGGAATCATTCAATGACACTTCGTCGAAGATCTGTTTCAAGAGGTGATAATTAGGCTTTCTCTTGAATAATATTTGCAACACTAATAAAGTGTTTTGTTAGTGGGAATATCACAGCGGTATTTACAAAGACATCCTATGAAGTTTGTTATATTATTGGTAATCATATGAAACCGTTTACTGATGCAGAAATTGTTAAGTAGTGTTTCTTACATGCTTCTAGTTTAGCGTTAGTGCCAAAAATAAGAAATATAATAATTAAAAAAAAAACAAAATAGGTGTTATAATATTTTGATCAATTTTCCACATTTTAAATTTCCAGTGTTACTTTGGTTTAAAAGCATTTCTCAACCCCTCCATCATTTAGCCTCATGCTGCAGCCCGCGTAAAATAACTAACGCGTAAAATAGCTCACATATGTATGCGACCCAATAGAAAGAAAGGTTGAAACACCGGTTCTAATGAAACATTAATTTATAAATTTGTCCATTATATCTTCTACATTTCCTGTGTTTTAATTCACATCATTTCACTTAAATTTAAAGCTAGCGTTCTTAATATTAGCGCATATTTTACGAAATACAAAATATATTATTTTTATAATTATTCATATTCATAAATTTTTATAAGATTTTTGTTAAATTATATTATAATCAAATCAATTTTATATATCATCTTTCAATTGTTTTTTTACGAATTATATTCAAATCATTTTTAATTAGTTGTCGAACTATGTCCGGACACTAGGTACTGTTTTGGAAAAACTCGTATGAGAAAATCTTTACTCAAAACAAAATTTATTTTTACATATAAGAGTGTACGGAAATTATTTTTCTACATAGTTACTATCATTGTTCAAACATTTGTTGTATTTGGAAACCAAGTTGTCTATATCCTCTTCAAAGAAAGATGCCACCAGTGAAGATATGCAGTAATATATAAGAAAAGAACTTTGTAGAAACTCACCATAAACCTATCTTATTATTAATTGTCTGTTTTCACGAGTTTTTTTAATTCCTACAATTACCTCACACTCTATTTATTCATTTATTTACCTTGGTGGAATTTTCAATCGTTAATAAAATACATTTTAAAGTGCTCAATTGAGCTGAAATTTTATACATATGATTATTTTGGATGGCAATACAATTTAATAATAATTAGTAAAAATTAATTGTTTAAAACTAATTATTTAAAGAATTACATATACAGCAACGTTAACATTATTTATTATTATTTTTTAATCCATTTTTCATAATCGGTTTTTGCTGAATATTGGAACCAAAAATGGTATTTATTTTAAAAAATAATTTTATAAATAATTTAATATTTGTCATTTAATTTCCTAAATTGTTTTTTCCCCCTTTTTTCGAATTTAGATTTTGTGACCATTTGTTTAAAATTCATTAACTGATTAATAAATTATAGCGACTGTATATTTACAGGGGTGAAAACGAACAGTCAAAAGTTTAAGAAAAATTACTTTTAACATTAAAATTTACTATTTATTTAATCTTTTTTCCTCTTTTCTATGAAATAAATTGTTGTGCTTCTTAAGATAAATTTCTTGCTTTCAAAAAAATATAATATGAATAAAAATTGCTAGGCAAAAAAAGTCGAAGAAAATCCGTATCAAAATCAAAGTTAATGATCACATGAGAATTACTTTAAAGAATTAACAGGAAATATTTTTTTAAATTCGAATATAATACCAAATGTTAATTCATGATGAAAAAAAACTGAAAAGGAAAAATGTGTAAATTGTTTTGATTTCATTAAAACTTTGAAGAATTAAATTTAAAGAAAAAAAAGAAGCCTTGTCAGAAGTGGGATTTGAACCCACGCCCACATTCGTGGACCAGAACACTCAACCCCTGCATCAGGGTAAGGAAACCTTGAGTCTGGCGCCTTAGACCGCTCGGCCATCCTGACATGCTTTTGAGCGAGCAATCATGATTCATATCCTAAGTCTGGTTTTAAATATAAATTGCATGTTTAATATTCTTAGAGCATAAACTTTTTTTTCATTAAATTTACACTTGAAGATTCCTTTCCTTCCTCTTGGATAGTATTTGATTAGATCTTTTTATTAAAAAAGTACAACTAATCACACCGAAACAATCGGTGAATTATTTAGAACTAGCTGCATGGCTTGGCGTTGCAGGGGCTTTCTCTACTTTTATAAATTTTTCCTTTCCTTCACAAAACCAGCACTTCTAATACTATTTTTCAAAATGACTTGGCATTGCTAGGGCTTTCTCTTTTTCTCATGACACCAGCATTTCTGTGTGTGTGTTTCTTTGCGCGCAATGTGAGTGATTTCTAAAATTGTGTCAAAAAATTGCCCTTTTTCGAAATTTGTTCCGTTCCACTTATTTTTGACTAGTTGGTATACCAGTTCTTCACACGGGTGAATTTAAAAATTAAAAAATACAGACTGAAGGATAAAGAAGTCTTTAATGAGTTAATTTTACGTGAATTGTATAAATTAAACAAACAAAAAAAGCTTTTCACATAACTGAGCTGAACGAAAAAACCATGTTTGCTAAATTTTAAGTCTTTAGATATAATTGCTGATTTTTTATTATTATTGTTATTATTATTTATGACGCTCCGTAACTTTCTTATGGGTCGATTTTTGAAAACACCTACCTGCTCAGCAAAAGTAACACATTGTTACAAAATTTGTGTAATAAGCGGTAAAAATAGTGTAAATAAGTTTTATCTGGATGTTTAATACGCCAACATTACTTTCTGATGCATTCATTTTATGTTAAATAGCTGTTACCCGCGACTTCGTCCACGTGGAATTTAACCAAAAAGTCTTTATTCACTTCGCAGAGTTTACGAAAACTTTTCTTCTACTTTATGAATCTATGTTTCTTTTTAGTTTTATTTTTCTTTGTTGTGCAAGGGGTGAAAGGGACGCAGGACCTTTGGCACTATCGATGGATAAGGACTAAAATCTTTAGGATCAAAATAGGTCAAAGTAGCAAGTAGGGTGAAACGCGAAAACAAACGAAGCCGCAAGGAAGGAGGTGAAAGGGACGCATGACCTTTTACAATGCAGTTAAGGACTGTAAAATCATTAGGATCAAGACATGAATGGGAAATGTGGCAAATGGCAGCAACCTAATCAAAGAAAAAAGTTTGATATAACTGCTAGCAATCGTTGAGACAGAAGCCTCGCGAAATAAAATAATTTCTATTAAATAAAAATATTCCCTAGTGAATAAAAGTAGTCCCTATTGAAATAAATAATCCCTATTTGAATCGGATATTGCTCACTATTTCATTGGTTTTAATTTTATTTTCCCGGAATCCTGATTTTTTTTTCTTCTAAAATAAAAGTAGCCTAAGTTATTCCTTATAACATGCCAGTGAAAGTTTCGTCAAAAATGGTCCAGCCGTTTCAGAGATTAGCCGTAACAAACAGGCGGACAGAAAGACAGATAGATAGACAAACAGACAAAAATTTTAAAAATTGATTTTTTCATGTAAGTATTGTATATACTTTTAAATGCATTTAGTAAAAAGCTGTTAATTTCAAATTACAAACAGACACTTCATTTTTATTCATATGTTGCCGGTTGGCTACTAGCTGGTTGGATGAGCATTTCTGTGATTTTTCTGTCATAAATTGGCCACTTTAAAGACTAGACTTAAATCCTATTGAGCATCTTTGGGATATTTTGGGACAAGTCGTGAAAGACCGTCACACAGCACCAAGGAACATTACTGAATTATAGACAGTTCTAGCCAATATTTGGCAAGTCATTCCCGTGGAACGTTTCCAGAAACTTGTTGAATCTATGCTTTGTCATGTGGTAGCTGTTATCAAGGCCAGAGGAGGCCCAACTCTTTACTAGGTAGGTATCCCTAATTCAATGAATCTTCAGTGTATAATGAATGCCATAAAAATAAATTTTATTTTCTACTGATCTTGATACTAAGGAAGTTCTTCAGTAAGGTTGATGGCAATCCTCTTACCAGAAAGCATTCTTGCCTTCTCAACCCCAATAAAATAACTGTAGCACAGCATAGGGCCATTACTCGATGTCTGCACTTGGTTCTAACATCAAACAACTATCATTTACAACACTCAATAGCTAGATAACTTCGTGGCAGCGTCTGGTCGACGTCACGCATTAGTCTCATGGCTGACCACACCTGAAGGAATCCTATTATAAATAAACTTTCCGACTTTTTTACATTTGCCTCTTATAGGCTAACATCTAAAAAACTTAATTATCTCGTTCATAAATAATTTTGTTATGCCAACTTATACGTTGTTTCAGTCGGTGGTTATGAAGCATCTCTCTCTTGTAATTTCAGAACATGTTTTGTTTTTCTCAAAAATTACAATTTAAATAGCCAATGGTGACTACCTTTTTCACATGATGAGTATACTCAACCCATCATGGCACAAAATCCTGCAACTTCTTCATGAAGAGCATACTCTCTCTCGTCATGGGACAAAATCCTGCAACTCCTTCATGACGAGTATACTCGTTAATAACATTTTTAAATTACGATAATTCATAACGGTCATATGATCAATGCAATCACGTGTTCTACATTGTGTTAAAAACTGACATCTACTCTTAAAAGCTAGATAATAATCTCTGTGTTCTACTCTGAAAAGTTGCTAGGTAAATTTCAGATTTAATAATTGTTCACTAATAAATTTCATCAAAATGTTTTACAAAATAAAAAATATAAATATGTTATACGTGTTTTTTCAAATCAAGTGCATTTTATTTACCTATGGGAGTTATCATGGTTCACAAATACGTACTTTTTAAAAAAAAAAGTTGGCAACAGCGAAGCGCTTGAACTGATTGAAGGGAAACTAGAGATTAAATTTAATATGTTATTATAAGGTCATATTGATTTATGAGCTCATTAGCTAAAAAACGTTATTGCAGTTATCATGCGACTATGACGTCACATGAATATAGCTCATTTGTCCGTTGCCTATAACCGTGTTGTTGCTTTAATGCAGCGATACTCAGCTTGCGGCCCACCAAGCCTTTTTAAGTGACCCAGTCATGGCCCATTGCTCTAAGAAATTCACTTATTTAGGAACATTGTATTAAAATTTTGGTGGGAAATTCTTTGTCGAGAAATCAAATATGTTAATTTTGCTTTTTAATGTCGATGTCGTACAGGTTCGAATTGATATTCTTTTATGTTTGGAACAGTTATGGTTTGTGATAACAGACAACAGTGGAGTAGCGACAATTTTATGGATGGGACTAATTTCGGACTATCTTTCATATCTTGCAAGAGAAAATTATTGTTTCAAGATTATTGGGAGGATTTGTCATGCAAGTGCTGTATTTAAAAGTACCAATAATCAGGAATCATTCAATGACACTTCCTCGAAGATCTGTTTCAAGAGGTGATAATTAGGCTTTCTCTTGAATAATATTTGCAACACTAACAAAGTGTTTTGTTAGTGGGAATATCACAGCGGGGTATTAACAAAGACATCCTATGAAGTTTATTATATTATTGGTAATCATATGAAACCGTTTACTGATGCAGAAATTGTTAAGTAGTGTTTCTTACATGCTTCTAGTTTAGCGTTAGTGCCAAAAATAAGAAATATAATAATTAAAAAAAAATAGGAGTTATAATATTTTGATCAATTTTCCACATTTTAAATTTCCAGTGTTGGTTTAAAACTTTGGTTTAAAAGCATTTCTCAACCCCTCCATCATTTAGCCTCATGCTGCAGCCCGCGTAAAATAACTAACGCGTAAAATAGCTCACATATGTATGCGACCCAATAGAAAGAAAGGTTGAAACACCGGTTCTAATGAAACATTAATTTATAAATTTGTCCATTATATCTTCTACATTTCCTGTGTTTTAATTCACATCATTTCACTTAAATTTAAAGCTAGCGTTCTTAATATTAGCGCATATTTTACGAAATACAAAATATATTATTTTTATAATTATTCATATTCATAAATTTTTATAAGATTTTTGTTAAATTATATTATAATCAAATCAATTTTATATATCATCTTTCAATTGTTTTTTTACGAATTATATTCAAATCATTTTTAATTAGTTGTCGAACTATGTCCGGACACTAGGTACTGTTTTGGAAAAACTCGTATGAGAAAATCTTTACTCAAAACAAAATTTATTTTTACATATAAGAGTGTACGGAAATTATTTTTCTACATAGTTACTATCATTGTTCAAACGTTTGTTGTATTTGGAAACCAAGTTGTCTATATCCTCTTCAAAGAAAGATGCCACCAGTGAAGATATACAGTAATAAGAAAAGAACTTTGTAGAAACTCACCATAAACTTATCTTATTATTAATTGTCTGTTTTCACGAGTTTTTTTAATTCCTACAATTACCTCACACTCTATTTATTCATTTATTTACCTTGGTGGAATTTTCAATCGTTAATAAAATACATTTTAAAGCGCTCAATTGAGCTGAAATTTTATACATATGATTATTTTGGATGGCAATACAATTTAATAATAATTAGTAAAAATTAATTGTTTAAAACTAATTATTTAAAGAATTACATATACAGCAACGTTAACATTATTTATTATTATTTTTTAATCCATTTTTCATAATCGGTTTTTGCTGAATATTGGAACCAAAAATGGTATTTATTTTAAAAAATAATTTTATAAATAATTTAATATTTGTCATTTAATTTCCTAAATTGTTTTTTCCCCTTTTTTCGAATTTAGATTTTGTGACCATTTGTTTAAAATTCATTAACTGATTAATAAATTATAGCGACTGTATATTTACAGGGGTGAAAACGAACAGTCAAAAGTTTAAGAAAAATTACTTTTAACATTAAAATTTACTATTTATTTAATCTTTTTTCCTCTTTTCTCTGAAATAAATTGTTGTGCTTCTTAAGATAAATTTCTTGCTTTCAAAAAAATATAATATGAATAAAAATTGCTAGGCAAAAAAAGTGGAAGAAAATCGGGATCAAAATGAAAGTTAATGATCACATGAGAATTACTTTAAAGAATTAACAGGAAATATTTTTTTAAATTCGAATATAATACCAAATGTTAATTCATGATGAAAAAAAACTGAAAAGGAAAAATGTGTAAATTGTTTTGATTTCATTAAAACTTTGAAGAATTAAATTTAAAGAAAAAAAAGAAGCCTTGTCAGAAGTGGGATTCGAACCCACGCCCACATTCGTGGACCAGAACACTCAACCCCTGCATCAGGGTAAGGAAACCTTGAGTCTGGCGCCTTAGACCGCTCGGCCATCCTGACATGCTTTTGAGCGAGCAATCATGATTCATATCCTAAGTCTGGTTTTAAATATAAATTGCATGTTTAATATTCTTAGAGCATAAACTTTTTTTTCATTAAATTTACACTTGAAGATTCCTTTCCTTCCTCTTGGATAGTATTTGATTAGATCTTTTTATTAAAAAAGTACAACTAATCACACCGAAACAATCGGTGAATTATTTAGAACTAGCTGCATGGCTTGGCGTTGCAGGGGCTTTCTCTACTTTTATAAATTTTCCCTTTCCTTCACAAAACCAGCACTTCTAATACTATTTTTCAAAATGACTTGGCATTGCTAGGGCTTTCTCTTTTTCTCATGACACCAGCATTTCTGTGTGTGTGTTTCTTTGCGCGCAATGTGAGTGATTTTTAAGAGATTGGGGTGGGAGGTATTGCCTCACCCACCCTACTCGCTTGACATTACGCCAACGGATTTCCATTTATTCCGTTCAATGGAATACTTCTTAACAAACAAAAAATTTCAAAATTTGGATGTTATGAAAAATGCCATCTCCAAATATTTTACTGAAAAAGCAATTTATTTTTATCGATCCGGCATTGAAAATTTGCACACTAGAAGGCAAAAGATTGTTGCCAACGAGGGGGATTACATCAATGACTATAAAGAAAAACTTTAAAGAAATTTATTTATTCAAACTTACTGTTAAAAAAATGACATAATTTTCCTGTCTACCTAATAATTCATGTTTAGAATTTCTAGTTAATAAAATAATATGAGTTTGAAATTACTTGTATGCTATAAATTAGAAAATGTCCTTAAAATTCAGTAATTTTAATATAAAATTGTTTTCTTAATGTTGAAAATACAATGCATTCTTCGACATTCTTTTTTCACATTTTTTTTCATACAGTTTTTCTTTCTTTCTTTCTTTTTTTTTTTTTGATGTGTAAGATATATAAAATAAATGTATGTTAATTTACAAAAAGGTGTGGATAATTACTTTTTTTTAATATATAGTGTTTATGAATTTAAAATATTTATTTTATGTGGGTTTTTTAAGTATATTGAAAGATGAACTCCTGTTTAACGAATTTTCCATATAACGAACTTTTTTTTGGGTTTTGGGACTCGTTAAATAGAGGTTTGACTGTATATATATTTAATCATTTGCTAAAATGGATGTTATATTTCTCAAACTATTAACCCAAACTTAAATTCTGTATAAGGGAATTTTAAAAAAATTATGGCGAAAATTTCCAGTTTTAGTTCGAATATTTTTCACAATGTTTCTCTCTGTACTAATACATTTTTCTTTAAATTTTTCATTATTGATAAATTTTGAAGCACAAGAAACTCCATCTAATCTCGTCGTATTTCCACGGGAAAAATAAATAAAAGGCATTTTCTGTCAGAAGTGTACCGTCTTCCAAAATCCCTTGGGATTGAAAGAATAGTGTATCAGCCTCGAATGAAAGTAGATCATTAATATATAATGTGTGTATCATATTACAAAACTGGCTTTTATATATAAATAGAGAGTTTGACAAAGTAGAGGACAAGCTGAGATATCTCAATCTATGTAAATAAAAAATAGCTTCAGCTTTCGTAATGTACGGAAGACATCCATAACAGAATCATGACAGATTTGATTGTGTTCACTTCAGTTTGCGATAAATACATAGCATATTTTTGTTCTTTCAATGATTTATTTCTATGAAAATAAAAGCTATGGATTCGTTCAGTGTTTATTAAGTCCCGGATTTGGACGACGTGTATCTATTGATTTATGCATCACAAAAATACTGCGAACTTATACGTTAATCGTGATCATTGGTCTCTATATTAAAAAAGTGCTATAAATTGTTTGATTTTTTTCAGTTTCACAAAAGAATGCATATTTTATACAACACATATATCAGTATATTTTTTGATTTACTGTAGCAAATAAGATTTTAAAAAGAGAGAGAAAAGAGGTGTATGATAACCAGTTCTCTGTAACTAATATCTTAGCTTTAAATATCAAATTCTGAAATTACAAAAATGAATGTTACTATTTAGTTGAGAGGAATGAGAAAGGAAAGAGTTAAATGAATTAAGATTTCATAATTGGCAAATACAGTGAATAAATACTAATATTTTAAATTTCAAATGTGACTTTCTAAATTATGCAATGGATATAAAATATATATATATATATATACATTCTTAAGACAGAAATAATCACATCTTGGATATATGCTAATTCAACATAAATGAATAGAGGCGGAACTTTTTCTCATTCGTTATTTTTTGAAGCCCTTGAAATGTTCTTACTTTACGTCTATATAATTGTTTTTTTAAGTATCCTCATAAAAAGCAATCGTGAGGAGCACAGTCAGGCGATGATAATATCCATTTCTCAGGAGGAAGAAATTTTTTTTATCTTTCAGCCATATTATAGTTGATTTCGCAGTATTATAGTTGATAGGCCATATTATAGTTTATTGCTGGAGAATCTTGGTGAAAAGCATAGTTTCCTTGAGGGTAAAGCCGTTTAGTTTCTTTAATTCTAAGCTTCAAAATTTAATTCTGATAGTATTTAGCATGAATTTTAGTCTTTGGTTCTACAAAAAAGAAAAAAAAAAGGTTTTGTTAAGCCTTGAGAGGACATTGCCATCCTTATCATAACACCTGGCGGTCAACTTGCCTGCCGCGTCTTTGCAGTGCTTTTCGCGAGAAATATATTGTATCTTCATTTTGGTTGTGAATGACAGATGAAGCAGTGCTTCATGAAAAATTATCCATGTTTTGTATTTACCTTTGCATAACATTAAATACAGAGGGCAAGAACGTTTACTCCGTTCTTCTACGGTCTTTGCAGACATTTAATTGCAGACTGGTTTATATTTATTGTTTATAACCAGGCTACTCTATCTGACGACAAATTGTTGATTGCGATACCTGTGGTTTTTTGGCTAAAGTTCTTTGAGGCAGATACAGCGATAAGTCTTTTCAGCTTCTATTTTCCTTTTTCTTCAAAGATTTCCTTTGGTTCACATTTTTTTCCTGGGGCTTTTGCTTGTCAGCAAAATTTGATTTCTTTTCGAAGTTTAGATAGTAATCCATTAGAAAAATGTCTTTTCTTATTTTTAAATGCTTTGTTTCTAACAGAATTCAAAAGATCTAAAATTTCATTTTGGGTTTGAGGATCTAATTTAGGAGCCATAATTTACTTCCACTGATAAAAATAGTTAGACTGGTTAATTAAACGCTTCATTTTTAAAATAAAACTGTCAATAAAGCGAATAAAACTAATCATAAATAGTTTTATGCTTTTAAAATTTGTCACACTAATTATGAATCAGAAGAATACATTTTTTAAATCCATTTTGGCAAAAGGTGAGATTAATGTTATATATTCATTTCTCTCTTCAGAGAAAAACATTTTCTTTTTATAGAAACTGCTTCTATAATAATAATATTTTGCCTAGATATATATAGCTCTCTATATAGCGAGAACTAGGATTTTTGATGAACTCATATTATTTTCAGAATTCATTTTATTCATATTATTTCAGCACAGTCGAAATAATAACCATGTTTTTCTGTTCTGTGTTTTGTCCGTGTTATTTTCTCTACTTTGATATATTAAAATATGAATAAATCCTCTTCTAAATTATATATTCCAAAATTCCTACTGTTCAGGCTCTCAAAAACAGTATGAAAAGCCATTTCTATAAAACTTTATGCAAATGCATGAAAGGTTTTTTGAGTTATCACAATATAAAAACAGTAATTTTTCTAAAATAACAATTTTTCAAAAGCCGGAACTTGAAGATCAAATCTATGTAGGAAAAAATATATAAAAAAAGCTATATTTTCAAAACGTACACCTTAATATGTTTTTGTACATCTCTTTTAAAAGTAGGAGCTCTAAATATTTTTAAAAATAGAAGGAAAAATTGTCTGTTTATAAAAAGAACCAACTTCTAGGTGTTTTTTTTTAGATCCTTTTATATTAAAAAGCTTATAATTCCATTTCTACGCTTTGTAGCTTCAAAGGAAAGGCAGTTTTAGAAAGCTGAGATATCAAATATTTTATTGAACATATATATATAAATATATTTATATGTACATATATATACATACATACATACATATATACACTGCTGGACAATTGCTAAGGACGGATCACAAATTGCTATGTAGCATAACATTAAGCGAGACATGAGGCCTAGTAGGATAAAATATAGTTGCCACACTGTTCAGACATTAGAATAAAGAATATTTATTGTTCTGGAAAGTACAAAAGCTGTGAAACATCTGAAAGAAAAAAAATGTTCATTTGATCTGCGTACGGAGAAATGGAACAATGCATCTAAAAGTCAGCAGGCACCTTAAATAAAGGTATCAGTACGGGATATGTCCACCGTGGAGTGTGATGCAACATTCCACACGTCGTACCATACTTTGCACAACATTATCCAGCACCTGTTGAGGCAATTTATCCCATTCCTCTGTGAGTGCACGGATGAGGGTGTTCTTGTTTGTCGGAGGATAGTTTCGACCAGCAACTTGCCTCCCCAAAGCATCCCACACATTTTCAATGGGGTTTAGATCTGGAGAACGCGCTGGCCATACGAGACGTTGAATACCCTCGCTGTCTAGACAATCCTGAACAGCGAGTGTTCAATGACATGTTGCGTTGTCGTCCATAAAAACAAATTTATCACCGACAGCACCACGGAAAAGACGAACACGAGGAAGTAGAACTTCATCAATGTATCGTTGGCCCGTCATAGTCCCATTCGCAACCACATGTAGGCGCGTGCGGCCATTGATCATGATGCCGGCCCACACCATGATACTGCATGTCAGATATCGGTCCTTTTCCTGGATATTTTCTGGACGATAAGCAGTACCACTCTCGCGCCAGATCAGTTGGCGTCTACAATCCGATGACAGACTGAACCTACTCTCATCTGAGAATAGTACGCATGCCCAGTCCTGTTCAGTCCAATTGTGATGCTCACGACACCATTGCAAACGGGCAGTACGGTGCTGTCTGGTCAATGGGACATACACAACAGGTCTGCGTGCGTATAGTCCTCCTCCCCTCAAACGTCTGGCAACAGTGTTTCGGGAGATCTGCTTTCCTGAGGCAGGAAGAAACTGATTTGCCACCTGCTGAGCTGTGGTGCGCCTGTTCCTTTTTGCTGATAGGACGATATATCTGTCTCCTGCAGGCGTCGTACTTCTAACACGACCTCCCCGTGCCGTCTACTACACATTCCAGTAGTTTTAAATGACTTCCACAGCCGCGAAACAACGCTGTGAGCGATGTCGAACTCCCTGGCAACATCTGTTATTTTTCGCCCTTCTTCGATCTTTCCAATAATTCGGCCACGCATAAAATCATCTATGTGATGTCGGGAAGACATGCCAAAAATTTTAAGTTCGTCTATTAAATCTTTCCTGTAAAACTTTGACTTGAAACAACAACTGTCCACACGCGTCAAAACCTTTAAAGCTCTTATAAACGCTATCACGTGATGAACAGACGTGGAAAACAAATTTGCATACTCATACTTCTTCTTACTAATATCCCGCACTTATTCTAATTTTCCACATTTTGCTTCCTTTCATTTTGTGGTTGCTATGGATGATAGTGTTATCCGTCCTTAGCAATTGTCCAGCAGTGTATATTTATATATACATATATATACATACATACACCCATACATATATATATATATATATATACTGGTGTGCAAAAATTAAGGACGAGACGGTTTTTTCAATATAACTACCAAAGCTTTCCAAATCAACACATTTAATACCGTAAGATCCCCAATACGTAAGGACATGTGTAATATGTAAGCAACACTTACTAAAAGAGAAATCAGAGGGATAAAAAGAAACTTGATTGAAAAAGTAGCATGGAGCGCAATGCGACTGAAGGCCGAAACATCCCTGTGATGGGTGTCCAGCAAGAAACATCCGGTCTTTAGTAGGGGATATGATCTCCCCTGACTGCTAGGCAGGTTTCACAGCATCTGCCCATGCTGAGAATGAGGGTGTCAATGAGTTGTTGAGGCATTGCTGCCCATTCGTCTTGCAGCGCCAATCGAAGCTCCCGAATCGTTACTGGTGGTAAGGTACGAGCTGCCAAGCGTCTGGCTAGAAAATCCCGTACATGCTCGATGGGATTGAGATGCGGAGATCAAGCCGGCCAATCCATACGTTCAATATCCTCACTCTCTAAGAGCTGTTCGGCAGCTACTGTGCGATGACATGGTGCATTGTCATTCATGAAAAGGAACTGCAGACCCATAGCGCCTCTAAAAAGACGCACATATGGCAGAAGAATCTCTTTACAGTAACGGGTCCCGTTTACTGAACCTGCGTCGAAGATGTGAAGGTCTGTACGACTACCAAGCATGATGCCTCCCCACACGAGAACACCACGACCTCCATACCTGTCCCTTTCAATGATGTTCGAGGGATGATTGCGGCTTCCCCGCTCTCTCCAGATGAGTATGCGATGAGAATCGCTACTCAAACTGAATCTGCTCTCATCTGTAAAGAGTACTCGTCCCCATTCATTGTCTCTCCAATTCCGGTGTTCCCGGCACTACAGAGAACGCCTTCTCCGATGGGCAGGCGTTAAAGGTACACACCGTACAGGGCGTCGTGCAAACAGACCACCACCGTGCAGTCTTCTGGCCACGGTAAAACGCGATATCGGTCGTCCAGTCACCTGTGTCGTGTGTCTAGCGATTTCTCCCGCTGTCTGCCGCCTGTTTCTTCTGGCCTGTAAGACAATGTACCGGCCATCTGCGGGTGTGGTTCCTCGTGGACGACCAGTACTGAAACCCCGGATAGCTGTTCCTGTAGTTTGAAATTGTCTCCAAAGTCGTGAAACGATGCTGTGAGCAATTCCGAACTCTGCAGCCACACTTGTCACACTGCGGCCTTCCTCCAACTTCCCAATGATTCGACCTCAAGTAAAAGCATCCAGATGTCGTTTACAGATTGATTATTCGCCATTTCTCGCTGAGGCAGCAACTCGGTTTGATTTTAACTGCTATACGGCGTGCAATCTCTTTGCCAGAAATACTGATCTTACACCGACAACATGCTGTATACTACTCAGACACTCCCCCATTACGTCTACCTGCATATCTGCGCATGTGCTACCGTACATTACCTTACTTAATCTCCTGATTGGTCTTTCTGTCCGCTCTGCCTCTTCGTTCAGCTGATATGCTAATTTTTCGACTTCGTCCTTAATTTTTGCACACCAGTGTATATATATATATATATATATATATATATATATATATTTATATATACATATATATACATATATATATATTTATATATACATATATATATACATATATATATAAATACATATATATATACATATATATATATATCTTGTTTTTGATATATAATACTTATTTCTTTCATATATATATATATATCAAATAGGAATTTTCTCCAAAAAATTAGAGTTTTTAATGTCTAATACCTTAAATTAATGCTTCTCAACTTTTTTATCGCTGCGGACCGGTTAACGTTTGATAATTTTACCGCGGCTCACTTGTGATGTACCTCCCCCTGGAAATACATCCCTCGAAGTATCAGCGTGAGCAAGAGGTGTAGGGTTAGCGAAAGAACTCGGATAAAACATTATCTAATATGACTTTATTAAGATATTCAACTTAAACCTTTAACAAATATAATTATAATAATTAATATGAGAGAATCTACGATGACGTAATACGCAACACACAATATATCTATATTTATAATACGACCTAACTCAATTCAGAACAAGATCAATAAGCGAACCGACTAATCCTCGATTATAATATTAAATTAATCAATTCTACCTTATTTTATCTCGTAGTAACTTAAATCTTCTTCTGCAATGGGATGCAGCTTGACGGATAACTTCTAGTCGAACACCAATATGTTTATCCACGACACGTAGAACTTAATCACTCTTGAACTACGAACTGTAATAATCATTAACTACCACAACGCACCTCAATTGTCTAACATTCCTTTACATTGCTATCCCGCTTACTCTAAGATCCTATATTTAAAGTCGGTTTTATTTGCATTTCTTCTTCACAACTCGTTTCTTGGATTTGGTTGGAAAAGAGTTGCCATTAATTCTGATCCAAAGGACTTGTTAAAGAAAAGACGCGTAAGACGTCACAAACCCCTCCAAGAAACAAAACGTGATTTATTCGAGGGTCTTAATAGCCCTTAAGAAATTACGTCCTAAAATTTATTATAACGGTTAATTTCTAATGCTTCACTTAAATTTTAAGTTTCACTATTCATCTTAAGTTTAATTTTTAATATTTCTCCTTAATTTGAATTTTCCGTAGCTTCAATAAATTTTACTGAATTAACTAGACTAAAATTCATAGTCATGCATTTTAATCACGGTAGATTCTCTCATGTACAAAATAAACAGACGTGTCCCATCTGGGTAACAGAGCCGGGGGAAAACCATATAAGACTTAAATGGTAGAAAAAACGAGGCCCACACGTCTCTTAACTAACTTAATTCTACCTAAATGTTTACTTAATTTCTAACAATTTTTCTTCTTTACATCTTCTCTTTAGCTCCGTTCTTTGTATCGAGATAGATAAATCTTTCATTAATTTCTTATAGAATTCAGGGTCTGTCACCCTGAAACAAAAATCTCTTAAGTGATTTGAAAAAAAAATTTGCACATTATGATTACATTTCACAATTTTTATACAGTACATATCACTTTTAAATTGTAACTAATTTCTATACATATTTTTCATCTGGTTCTTTCAAAAACTTCCCCTCAAATCGCGCCGCGCCGGTTAAACGTTATGTTAGTACGCTATGTACGCCGCGTTTTCCAAAACCAGATGTTCCTTAATATGAAACAATATA
Organism: Trichonephila clavipes; assembly: GCA_019973935.1. NCBI lineage: Eukaryota > Metazoa > Arthropoda > Arachnida > Araneae > Nephilidae > Trichonephila > Trichonephila clavipes. The sequence goes on along the minus strand of BMAU01021180.1, from coordinate 63,583 downwards.
AAACACATATATATATACTATACAATTACAAACATTTTTCAATAAACAAAACAAACAACCAAAGGAATTGTCGCATTTTAGCGAAGTCATAACAGAAGTAAACAAATGCATTTTTACAGTTGTTTTCTCCAGAATTACACAAAAATTTTACAAGACAAAAGCTTTTTTCTTTTCTAGAAAAACACACTCATTTTAGCGTCCACTTTTGCTTGGCTTCTAAAATTTTAACTATCCGACCGTGACTTGGCTTTATTGCAAAAATTCTTCCGACCACTTGTTCGAAAGAATATAAAAAGAAACGACACACAACCTGGTTCTTATGACTTGTAGTTGGCGTTTCCTACCAAAACCTCCAGTGACAAAGATTTCTTTGTACACGTTCCTCTCCTTTCCTGGTCTTGCCGTTGTGGATCACGTCCTCGTCTGGCATTCTTGTTGCTTGATCTTGTTCGCTCTTCGATGTACAGACTATCGTTCTTTTCTCTGCTTTTTCTGGATTGAACCGATCCTCCTTGTTGTGTTTTCCTCTCTATGTTCAGTCGGGACTCCTCTCTTTCCCCCTTTCTTGGTCTCAGATTGTAGCCGCTTGTGGTGGGCGTTACCGTCTCTTCCCTTCGGTTTTTCTTTCTTTATCTTGGCAACACACTATTAAAATCAACTGATGATAAATTTCTTTTATTTTGTCTATGCTCTAATCCCTTCTGAACTTTCCTTTCTGGTCCTCCTGACCTAGATTCATTTGATCTTTTATATCCTAATCTTTCATTATTACTTTTTTTAATCATTCTACCTTTCTCAGACCAAGAACTAGGTATTCATGTGATAAGTGGTCTGCGCTTATTGGTCTTATTTGTGTGGTTCTCACCTTGATTATTTCTAAAACGTAACCCTTTTTCCTCCAACTCACGCTTTACTTCTGACCCTTTCTTTTTACCATCTCGCGAGTCATATGATCTCCGTTGTCCTCTGTCAAAACCACTTGATTCATCGCGCAAATTACCGTTATCCGAACTACCAGTTCTTATCTCCGTCTCGTCACATTTCCTATGACGATACATTCAAACCTGATCTACGTTAATCGTTAACCTTTTTCCCACTTTCCATATCACTACGTTGTTATTCTTAACATCTAATACTCTATACGGACCTTCAAATTTTGGTTCAAACTTAGCTACTAATTTTCTTGTTGCCCGACTTAAAGGATGTGTTGCTACCAAAACCCAATCATTCACCTTAAATTGCACATCACGCTTACGTCTATTATAATATTTCTCCCATTTTTTGTTTAGTTTTTGTGTTTCGTCTAGCCTCCTCAATCTTTCAATATCTCCTACTGCAATTTCCGTTCCGTCTGATACCATCACTAATTTCTGAAAAGGCGTAATCAACTTTCTACCTAAAAATAATTTCGCAGGGATTTCCCCGTTGTTTCGTTTACAGCCGTACGAATAGCATAAGCAAACTCACGTAAGAATTGGTCCCATGTGTCATGTTGCTCATTGACATAATTTGCAATCATTTGCACCAGATCGCGATTTACGCGTTCCTATCTATTTGCTTGAGGTCTATAAACAACAGTCTTCACATGCCTCTCTCTCTCACTTAAATTCTCAAAAATATCGGAAATAAATTGGGGACCGTTATAACTAATTAATTTTATTGGAGTTCCAAAACGCGATATATAATTATCAAAAAAATTATCTGCTATAACTCGAGCAGAGGCTTTTTTAAGGGGTATGATTTCAGCCCACTTGCTGAAATGATCCGTAATTACTAATACATATCGGTTGCGTCTTACTCTCGACACGGGATACGGACCTAATAAATCTAACGTAACTATTTCATTTGGATAATTTGATACAATTGGTATTAACCGACCAGCTGGTAACGCGTTTTTATAATTATTAATTTGGCACATATGGCATGTAGAGACATATTGATCAATAAATTTTCTCATATACGGGAAATAACAAACATCCCTTATTTTATGATAAGTTTTAAAACGTTCGAAATGATCTCTAATAACTTGTCATGAAATTCTCTCATGATTTCATTCCTTAAAGATTTTGGGGAATTTTTACTAGCATTTCTCCTAATGACGTTGCATATATCGCATAAAATAACAAGCCGTCTACTAACCTAAAATCGCGGGACAAATTCTCCCATATTGCCGCATTAACCGAGTTATCTTCTGGGTTTTCTAGATATCTATAGTATGACCTAATTCTGGGTTTGTTTTTTGTTCTTCTATTAACCCAAATCTCTGATTATTGCACAATTAACTTTCTTTTCTATTATACTTTCAACTGTATTATTATCTAAAACATTAGCCACAACATTTAACTTCGTTTCTGACAAATCAACACGCAAATTCCCTTCATCTTTCTTAATATCTTCAACCTGTGATTCTTGCATCGCCAACGATTTCCGATCAAAGTCCAAAATGATTTTTGATCCACCTATGAAGTATATCCCAAGAACACATGGGTATTCCAAATCTGCTAACACATGGAATAACCAAGGCTTTTCGAAATCCCGTTTTCGAATATTTATTTCCACAACTCCCATATTTCGACATTTAGCTCCTTGCTCCGTGATCACCTGAGTACTCGATTTCTTTACTTGTTTATAAAAAAAATATTTTTGGTATGTCTTTTCCGATATAAATGACTTCTCCGCTCCAGTGTCCCATAACGCTTTCGTAAAAGTTTCCTCTAATAAAATAGGAACATACGGAAGTTCTACCGGAGACATACATATTGCTGAAAGTTTAATCGGTGACAGATTTATCTACTGCATCTGGTCACCTTTAATATCACTCACTTTCAAAACATTTAATCGTCCCATTTGCTTTCTACTGCCTCGACTAAAATTTTCTCTCGAATCCCTATTTCTTTGGTCCCCTCTACTAAAACCGTCATTTTGACCTCAATTTCTAAATTGATATCCCCTATCGCTAAATCTGCGATCATCGTTTTGAAACCTATTCCTGCTCTCGAACCACTGATTTCCTTGACGTTTTTTCTGATAGTTACCCCTATAATCATTTCTACAATTTTTTGGTGTATGTACCACTTCAAAATTTCTCTAATTTCCTCGATTATTACCAACATTAGACATCCTACGCTCATTTCGACCTCGTCCTTCCACGTTATTACTATTTCTCGAACCCAATGTTGCCTTGCACGAATATCTTTCCTCAAACATAGCTAATACTTCTAACAATTGGATCGCGGTTTGTGGATTACGCACATCAACGTAATCTTGAACTTGCGGCTCAAGTCTAACGAAAATATGATCTACAAGGGCTTTCTGAGACATCCCCAGTTCTAACTTCTTATTTAACTTCAGCAAATCGCAAACAAAATCTGTCGGCTCCTGGTTCTGTCTTTGCTGAGACGCGTAAAAACGGGTCTCTAAATCCTTCCTATTTTGGATGGCAGGGAATGCTTTCAACAATGCTGCTTTCAGCTGTGCGAAGTTCATGGTGGTATTTTGTACTAACGTCGATCCGAATATTTGGTACCAATCCAGGGCTCTACCCATGAGACGACCTTTTAAATAAGCACACGATAAGTCACTGGGTATTTCAAGTAATTTAATTTGGTTATCTACACCCTCTAAAAATTCGGTGACGTTCTCCGACCCAGAAAAATATACTTCTGGCCAAACATTAAATCCTCTCGCGTTTCTCATCTCGGGGTCATATAGATTAAACCTAGTTGGGCGCCATTCTGATGTACCTCCCCTTGGAAGTACATCCCTCGAAGCATCAGCGGGAGCTAGAGGTGTAGGATTAAGGAAAGAGAACTAGGATCAAACATTATCTTAATATGACTTTATTAAGATATTCAACTTAAACCTTTAACAAATATAATTATAATAATTAATATGAGAGAATCTACGATGACGTAATACGCAACACACAATATATCTATATTTATAATAAGACCTAACTCAATTCAGAACAATCTCAATAAGTGAACCGACTAGTCCTCGATTATAATATTAAATTAATCAATTTTCCACCTTATTTTATCTCGTAGTAACTTTAATCTTTATCTGCAATGGGATGCAGCTTGACGGATAATTTCTAGTCGAACACCAATATGTTTATCCACGACACGTAGAACTTAATCACTCTTGAACTACGAACTGTAATAATCATCAACTGCCACAACGCACCTCAATTGTCTAACATTCTTTTACATTGCCATCCCGCTTACTCTAAGATCCTATATTTAAAGTGGGTTTTATTTGCTTTCTTCTTCACTTCTCGTTTCTTGGATTTGGTTGGAAAAGAGTTGCCATTCATTCTGGCCCAAAGAACCCAAAGGGCTTGTTAAAGAAAAGACGCGTAAGACGTCACACACTGAGGAAGGAACGTTGATTGTTTATGTTTTAGATTATTGTGATTTAATACTTTTAATTTAATTGTATTTAAATATGCCTTCAGAATAAAATACAGTTACACCGGAAAAAGAATTTAAAGTATTTTAACAGGGAATACAAAGTTATTTCCATGCAAATTCGCACAAATTGAAGAGAAATGCGCAACAATCTATAAAAGAGAAATAATTTGATGTTCCTTGGGCGGCCCGATATTATTTGATCCATGAATCAGTAGCAGTCCACGGCTCTGAGGTTGAGAGCTATCGCCTTAAATTTAAGGTTGTCTTCGGTAAAAGTACGAGAGCTCTAAGTAAACACGAAGCACATTTTCAGACAGAAAAGTGACCCAATTTCCATGGAAATTTGCAATATTATAACTCGTACCTCTGTTAACAATACAGTGTTTTTAAAAGTTTCAAAATATTCTGTGAATACTTTCTTTTTTGTTTTAATACGTGAAGGCAAAGCCCATTTAACGTTACGGTATAGGATAAAAAATGCGAAACACTATTTATACCAGAAAAAAACGAATCAACTCGGTTAAAAATGGGAATTAAGATAAAAAATGCTGCCCTCTAAAGGATAGTGAAGCCAGAATATCATATTAATTTTTCATTTCTTTTATACCTGAAAAAATGCTCCAAATTCGGGTCCTATTCTTTAACATTAACCGAAAGCAGCCTTAATATAAAAATCCAGTGTTAAAAATAAAAAAAGCAATTTTTGCTAGGAGTGTTCCTCCACCGAGTCAAATAAATTTCAAATGGTTGAATGAAAAAATGCCAAACGCACGATGATGATGAAACACCGGATAATCAATCAAAACGTGACATGTGATACATGAGACTTGGCATGAATGACATTCGTAAGGAGGGAGCTTTACTGAACAACAGATGCCTGTGTTTTAAATGAATATATCCAATGCGAGTAAATACGACATTAGCTTTTCGCACTGGAATAACAGGCCTTGCTCGAAAGACAGAATTCATGTGGTGTAGTTTGTTATTTAACTGCGAAGCTTGATGATTCCTGCCATACTTATTTGGATAAGTCAGAAAGACACGTTTCATGTCACAGAGTGGGACAGCTAATGACAACGATGTCGATGTCAATCCTGCAGCAGAGACCTTTTTCTCGTTGCCTAAGATACCCAAGTGACTTGTACTCCAACATAATTTTATATCGAATACCTTGCCATATAGTATACACTAGGGATGGAGAACCAATGACACGCGTGCGATTGATGGCACGTCACACAATATTTTGGGCACGCCACCGAACAAAACGGGTGGCATTTTAGTTCAAAATATTTCCGTAATTGATTCGTCGATCAAGGAATTTTCAGCGAGAGTTTCTCAGTTCAAAGAATTATGGGAAAAGCTGAAGTTTATTATGTCCTTGATACGACTTCATTTGAACTTGTCCCAATTCGATTGGCTGGAAATTGAAGAATTTAAAATGCAACTGATTATATAATTTCCAGTCTAGTTCAATATCGATTCAAACATTTATTGAAACAAGAAAAAGTTGGAATTAATTGAAACAGAAAGATTGTCAAGAAATTATAAGTAAAAATGCCAGTAACGAAATTTAGGAGACATGGAATTCAATTCTATGCATAATTAATAACTGTTTGAAAAAGCTGTCTCATGCTACTTTAACCATATTTTCATCTACCTATGCCTGCGAGTCATTATTTTCAGAAATGAATAACATTAAAGACTTGCTTAGAAACCGTTTGACAGATGACTCTGATTCTGCCTGCATTCTGCTAAAAGTAACATTTTACAATCCTAATACTATGTTATTTGTCATCTAATCTGCAACAACAGAAGTCACACTAATGTAGCTTTAATTTGAATTACGGGTATAACTAAATTATTTATTACTATAAAGTGTAAAATGCATTTTTTTCGTAGTAAATAAAGAGAGTTTTGAGTTGTGTTAGTATTTAGTTTTAATATTTTTTCCCAGTTAGAGCAAGTCAAAATTACATGACGGCCCGTCTATACCTCATTAAACATTTCTTCAGAAAAAATGGCACGTTGACTCATAAAGGTTCGCCCCCCTGGTCTACTCCAAGGGTATCAAACTCAAATGCTAATTTGGGCCAAACAAACAAGGTATAACTTTCGGTGGGCTGCAAAAGAATAAAAAATCAGTGTTTATAGAAACGTAGGTTTATTTCGAATAATACATTATAATAAACACATATAAAAGAGCAAGAAAAATTTAATGTTTAAGTCCTGATATTTAACATCCCTTCTCTGTTGCTATCTTTCCTATTTCGGGAGAAATTTTGTTCACACTGATTACTTTCAAAACTGACCCAAGGTCATCGGCATTAGTACTGTTTCTAACAGGAGACTTATTGCCTTTCATAACTGAAAATAACTGCTCATACTGATAAGTACTTCCAAACATGGAAACAATTCTTATGCGAATTTTCGAGTATTTTCAAACCTGGCTGGTAAATATTTGTAAAATTCAGACACACACTCACATCAATGAATTTTTGCCTTCAACTTTGTCGCATCGAATCTCGATCACCTTCATTTGCATATGGCTGGGTACTGAGTCTATATTTATTGAGAAAATTGAAGAAAACAAACAAAATTTTTTTTGTTTTCCAAAAAATTGAAATCTTTTAATCTTGTTTAAAATTCAGTTCTAAGGTTTAATTTTTTCTGCGTAGTTTTCTTACGATGCAGTATCATCTAACTTAACTATAGTTAACTTACTATAAGATTTATTCCTGTAGCATTATTGCAAATATTATATCTACATTATTGTGCGCCGATATATTGACCGGGCCACAAAAATGTTCGCTGCGGGCCGCGAGTTTGACACCCCTGGCCAACACGGTATGTCGAAAATATTGCCCCCCCCCACATTAGGCGGGGATGTCTTAAGATTTTTTAAAGCCCTAGGACGCTGAATAAAGTAAGCCCTGACTGCGCCTCTTTTTAATAGACAGTATAGAGCAGTGGTCTTCAACCCCCGGGTCACTCAAGAAACATTAAATTGTTTCTATTTTATTTACTGCGGTGTATTTCTCACGAGTTTATGTGACTTTCCATGGAAATCCCTTTATATTCCATGCTAAATCACTTTATATTTATTTTTGGTGTAACAGCGTTTTGTTCTAGATACAATTAAATGTAATCGTTTGTTTTATATTTAGTTACAATTAAATTAAAATTATCAAATTAAAAGAATCTGAAATATAAACAAGTAACGTCACCCCAGCGGACACAGTGGGCCGCTATAAAATTACCAAACGTTGGTCAGTCCGCAGCGATAAAAAGGTTGAGAAACACTAGTATAGAGCACTCGTTGTGAAATACTTGTACAAACGGTAAGCCGTAACATAGAAATGTGCGGGATTCATGGTCTCACAAACCTAGGCAAATACCAAACCGACAGACTGATGCCTTTTGCATACATGATGGTGTAAGATGGTAGGCTTAGATACGGACGATAGACATGACATAATGATGCTGTCTTGCAACTTTTGCCAAATGGCATATAGTACGAAATTCCCAGTTGTTCAGAGAATATGCGTGGAAATAACATTTTATGATTAATATTATTCAAGACAAGATTTTAAGGCCAAGTCCAAAACTAGATGACTCGTCTCTCCTCGAGACCTAGATCTCAGGCCCAGTTGACCCCTGCCTTAAAAAATATCTCTGACATCTCTGCTGAGTGATTGTTATAGTTTTCAAACACCTCTAATATACTCATGTTATCCTATAAATACACTTTTTACGAGACAATTATCAATTATAGCCATCCTGATACCCGCATTGGTGCAAAGAGATCACGTGAACAAAAAAGGAGAGTTCATTTTACACCGATTGTTACTTTTTCGTATAGTTGTCATGGATGGTTGGCTTTAAATTAACTTCAAGGCACATTTTTCATACTTTTGTAGTTTTATCCATAAAATTATGTAATTTATTATTTTTTTAAAAAAAAAACATTATCCGAACTCCGCAAAACATTTTAACGTGTTGCTGAAAACTATACATTGCCTACATTTTATTCCAATTGCAATCAACGAATTTTCTTCTTTTTTACTCAAAAAGTGTAAGAAGTATAATTAAAACACCATTTTGTTTCCTTGGATATACGAAGATATCAGTTATTTTGCTATATTTGGTCATATATAATCAAAAGTAATTCTCTTTTTAATTTTATTTTGAAAATTGTATCCATTATGTAGGTTTAAGGTATCCGACTACGTTCGAAATCGTAATTTTCAAAAGCGCATAAATGGATAATTTTCATGATATTTAGTGTCACTTTGATTAGAATATATGCATATAAAATTGTTTTAAGGACATTTTGACAAAAAAATTTATTTAAATACAATATTTTGGCAAAAAATTAACTTAGAATAATCTTTATTCCAAATGTTCTCCTTTTGTGAAAAATGCTTCTATTAGAATAATATTTTGCTTGTATATAGCTCATACCTCTGTTAAGAGGCTCAACTAGAATTTCTCAAATATATAACTTAGAAGTGGGTTTATTCATATTTTACGACAACAGAGGGGAGCAATTTTGAGAAAAAAACGTCAAGAATTATTTCAATTGGTGGTAACTCTGAAAATAATGTGAATTTTTCAAAAATTCTAGTTGAGCCTCTGTACAGAGGTCTTAGCTATATACAGCAAAATATTATTATAATCGAAACTTTTTTCACAAAAGGAGAACAGTTTGAAAAAGGTTATTCTAAGTTCCTTTTTTGCCGAAATACTGTATTTAAATAAATTTTTTTGTCAAAATGTCCTTAAAACAATTTTATAGATGTATTCTAATCTAGGCGACACTAAATATCATGAAAATTATCCATTTATGCGCTTTTTTAAAATCACGGTTCCGAACGTAGTTGGATACCTTAAATTTAAAAACCCAATGGAAGATTTATGTCGCAATATACAGCTTTACGATGACTATTGGCGACAGTACTCGTAATTTTGAACCATGGTGAAGTGACGAGAATGACCCCTGAGGTGACACTCTCTCTCACCTATTTTCCACACCAACGGGAGGACGTTTAAGCCTCGACAGATTTAACGTGCATCGGCCCTCTCTTCGCGGCGGGTCTTCATCTGCACTAGGTTCAAACTCATGCTACGCGTCAGTCATGTGTCTGTGACCTTGACCATTTGGCCACCACGGCCTTGAAAGCCCGATTCTATTCAATCATACCCGAGTACTAAACTTTCTTGTATAATCCTAGAAAAGACACGAAAACCAACGTAATTAAAATTTTAAAAAAATTGTTTGTGTAGCACTACTTAAAATTACATTTAGGTAATTATGATTTTTTTCAGTTTTGCCATTCTTTTTCTGAAAAGCTTTTAATAACATTTTTTCACAAAGGTTAGTAGAAAGAAACTTTCTAAATTCTATCAGACATTCTGATCCAGTTTGATTTTTCTCAGAATGGATCAAGAAAATCTTAAATAATTCGGTTTTCAATTTTTTTCTCCTAATTGTGCAGGTTTTTAGCAAATGAAGAAAGTTGCTAAAAGCATTCTAACCTTAACACACTAAATTGAAAAAAAAAGTGTTCCAACACATTATAAACATTAAGATTTTGGACTTAATCCAATGAGCGGTAGTAAGATATAAGGAAAAACTTATATATTAAATAAAGAAAATAATGTGATTAAGAAATAACCTTTTAGGGAACCTCTTTCTACCTCTTAAATTCCAGATTAGAAGTTGCAGCGTGAATTTGTTTTGTATTATATTTATATATTATACAGGATATATTAGTTTTGCTTAGAACGTTACATATTATGAGCAGAGATGTTTTAAGGAATGAGTCAGCTGAGCCAGGTCCAGAGCCTCGAATTCGAGGACCTCGCTAATTCTCGACACAACCTTCACAAGTTCATAATATAAGCAATTTTAGTGGTTGCGATAGCTTAGTTAGTGGTTATGATCACGGCCGCCCATTCATTATAGTTGTCAGTGATGTTGACTGCGATTTTGTAGGGCCTAGGTTTGAATCCCGGAGAAGGCATGGATGTTTATAAATGCATAGTGCCTCTGGAGCATGAGAGTACTCTAAATAGCCGTCGAGGCGCAAGTCCTCTCGTGAGGTTGGTGGAAGAGGAAGATAGGTAAGAGGCATCTGACCACCCCAGGGGTTTGTTCTCCCTCACAATTTTGGTTGGAACCGAACCAAATCGTTCTATCACCTGTGTAGTGCTCAAAGCTACGGATAACGACAGGCGCACAACTAGCCCCTTGCCACGATGAATTTCTCTCTCTCGTGGGCCTTGATCTGCTGTTACGGTCAATCAGGTGGCATGAGTAAAGACAACAACAGCAACAACGGATTTGTAGCCGGTGTGTCATGAGTTCGAGACCTAGTGCTATACTGAAGACCTGCTATGCAGAGGGGCCTGATACATGTTAAATCTGTCGAAGTTCTAAGTCTTTCTATTGGCGTGTTGGAGAGGTGGGTTTCAGCTCAGGTGTTGTCTTCGTTACTTGACCAAAGTTTAAAATTACGAGATCCATTGCCAATAACCCTCTTGTTACTTTATAGTTCGACTTTAATAAAATCTTACGCCTCCGAACAATTTTAATCCCCAAATGTTGTTCCCTGACGTATATTATCCATAAAACCTAAGAATAATATGACTCAATCAGGTTTGAATAATTTAAGCTTGATTATTATTGAAAATGAAATATTATTAAGAGTTAATTTTAAAGACATAGTTAATGATTCTACGAATTTAGCCCTTTAGCGGGTAGTGGCTAATAGGTTTACCAACGTATTAAAAAATTTCTCCAAGCGGGTGATGGATATTTAGTCTATACCCATGAGTTAATTGAAGCTAAAGCGCATGAAAATCGATACAGATGGCAGGAGGATTCATTTTTTTACATTTCATGTCCTCTGATGGGAAGTTAAAAACAGTTTTTCTCGGTGTAAATCTACAAATTGTATTTTGTTTACTATAAATAAAATTTCTGATTTTTGAAAACATTTTTGACATGCCTCAAGTATACTTTTCTCTCATCTGAATGAATTAAGTAAATTTGCAATTAAAAAATGTTTTATTCAGGTTTTTGGAAAGCTTTTATATGTGGATAGAGGCTCTATCCATTGCTCACATAGAACTGAAAAATGACCTAGAAATTTTCGCTTTTCTCCACTCGAGAGGGAATACTTAGAATCATGTGAAAATATTGGGGGTCGGAAATATAAACATTGTTTACAATATGGGGTACAAGATTCTCGGGTTCGATCACTTTCATTATAGTTTTTCTGCTCGGTGAAAACATTTACATATTATAAAGTTTCACAGTAAATAGCTCATCAAATTCGTGAAATAACTAATTTAAATTCTCAAAAATATTACTTTATTTCTAACTTTTTACACTAAAATTAACATATGAAATGTGGATAGATACCAATTTCAATGTATATTCAAGTATTCTATATATATTCTTAGTAAGTATTCTATGTTGTACAATTATTCTATTATTATTTAATTACACTTATATTTTGTATTCAAATAGAAAATACACTTATATTTTGTATTGAAATAGTTATTACATAAATGCCAATTTTTCATAAAAATTTATTGTAATATGATTCATTATTTCTGTCCTGAAAAGTAAGTTAAATGTTCTAAGTGCGCAGTGGCTGTAACGTATAGCCACCCCCCAGAAAAAAAACCTTGATCAGATATTTTTTTGTGACTAAATAATCTTTATAGAGAATGAGAACATTACATTTATCAAGTACTTTATCACAAAAAGTGTATTTTAGCTTTGTGTCCGTTAAAGGTTTAAAATGGAAAAAAAAAATTTTCTAATAAATCTTCATTTTATTTTGGATTGCTTTTGTTGAACCTACCACGTTGCAGCAGGTGGGGGCTACTTTTGCTTAGGGGCCCAGGGCCTCAAAAATCACAAAACGTCACCGATTACAGGTCAAAAAGTATGAAAATTGGTCGACTTAGAAGGACGTTGTCAATTTCGGAGGTTCTCTTGTGTTTGCATTTTGAATTTAATTTTTATATAACCTGTGAAATACGAACATTGCAATCGGATTCTCAAACTATTTAAATCTACGTTATCTGGTTAGTCTCTTAAAACAAAAATATTTTAATCCAATGAAAGTTATCGCTACAAATTTATGAGTGGTGCAAAATGTCCACTAAGAATTTTCTTCGTCTTTTTTGGAAATCTTTTGTATTTTTTTTCTTTCAAATTTAAGATAACTTACGTTGTTCGGTAAAAGTGGAAACTGGCAAGTTCTTCCTGTTATACAAATAAATAAAATCCTTTAAATATTTTTATACACCCTCTAGCATCACATTTTTTCTCAATTATTCAAGAGCACAGGCTCCCAAAGTGGTTTCTATGGATCCCCGGGGTGTTCTTGTGACAGTTGAGGAAATCCGGGAAAGGTTAAAATTAGTTTTAAAGTGATGTACAACATTCAGGGGCCCATGAAAGGTTTAATATGAAGTAAAATATTGATGATCAATTTTCCTTATGCAAGTTAAGGTATCCGACTACGTTCGGAACCTTGATTTTAAAAAAGCGCATAAATGGATAATTTTCATGATATTTAGTGTCAGTCAGATAAAAACATGCAAAAAATTGTTTTAAGGACATTTTGACAAAAAAAATTTATTTAAATATGATATTTTGGCAAAAAATTAACTTAGAATAATCATTTTTCCAAATGTGCTCCTATTGTGAAAAATGGTTCTATTATATTATATTTTGCCTGTGTGCATATAGCTCTACAGAGGCTCAACTAAAATTTTTGAAAAATTCACATTATTTTCAGAGTTACTACCAATTGAAATAATTATTCATGTTTTTTTCTTAAAATTGCTCCCCTCTGTTGTCGTAAAATATGAATAAACCCACTTCTAAGTTATATATTTCAAAATTTATAGTTGAGCCTCTGTAGAGAGGTCTGAGCTATATACAGGCAAAATATTATTATAATATGGGAAAATGACTACAACCTAAGGATGATAAATGATTTATTTAACAAGATGAAATATCTAGATTATATACTGAACAGCAAAGGAGAACGTCTTTCTCTTACGTCTAAAGCTTAGCGTCCCTAACGTCCGTCTACATATTTTTCCGTGTGTCCTTTTAGTCGGACATTCCTGACGGGGTGTGACGTCAGTGTGGACTGCTCCACCCTAAGTACAGGGGAGAGGTTGTCCATTGCACATATCCAACCCTACATCGGCCATCATGACCGGGAAGGTGACCTCGCCTGATTACATACAATGATAAAATGCACAGATACATAATAATGAAATATTAAAAATGTACACAGTTACACAGTAGATGAAAGAATTATACACAACACAAATTATCATCAAAGAAAAAGTACAAAAATACTGAAAAATAAACAAATTTAAAGTAATATTTCATAAATAGAAAAAATTTCATACATTACCACTGGGGTAAAACAAATTATGTTAACGATACAAATAAGATCAAGGCTAAAATAAGAATCTGGAATAAGGAACAGGAACATATTGAAGCAAGATGCTCCTACTTCTAAACACTTAAATTTGTACTAAAATGAAATAAGAAAATGTTAGAGTCATTCAATAAAAATGGAATCAAAAATAAATAAATAGATAAAAAGTCTGTTGTTAATGATGTCCATAACGAAAGTCTATCACAGGAAGAAAAATTGTGAACAGTTTTTAATGGAGAAATCAATTAGAGTTAGTTTGGTTTGGTCAGAGTTTCATGAATTCTGCACAAGTAGACGTTTTTAATGGTCCGTCGACAAAATCACACTTTTCTACGTCATAAGTGTCATTGTGCATGAGTTTTGTAACTTTGTATGGTCCGAGGTATTTTTGCTTAAGTTTCAAGCCTGGACCAAACTGAGTGCGTTTAATTGCTACTAGGTCATGTAGTTGAATTTTATGAGCTTGTCTGCGTCGGAGATTATACGTGCAGTGATTCTCATCTTGAACTTTGTAGATTTGCTTTTTGGCATCTTGACGGAGAGCATCACGTTGTTCTTGGAATTGAGCTGTAATCTCATCGTTAAGAAGTACGACAATCTCAATGTCCTGGCAAGACTTCATCTTGGTGCCGAAAAGGAGCTTAAATGGAGTCATCTTGATGCTTCTTTGAAAAGTTGAGTTCAGGATTTCTTGCAGGTGGGGTACGTGAGAATACCATTTCTCGGGATCGTCGACAGAAAGTTTTGACAGCACAGAAATGATGGTGGAATTTTGTTTTTCAATTTGGCCATTAGATCTTGGGAGACCAGTTGTAATGGATATATGAAGGATGTTTTGCTTTTTACAGTAATCTTCAAATGCGGAGGAAGTAAATGCGGATCCTTTATCAGTGATAATCCTAGCGGGGTTTCCGAAGACATGTCTTTTGGTTTTCTAATCGATTTATGACTTCTGCAGCTTCCGTAGATCTAGTGGGATACAGCCATGTAAATTTACTGAATGCGTCAATCACTGCAAAAACATGCTTATATTTCTTAGAAGTTGTCGCTAGGGGACCCAAATGATCTACATGAAATGTATGTAGTGGTAAATCGTTTTTTTTCTATCGGGTTAAGCTTACCATCTTGTTTACCACGTTTCCGGTTTGAGAGAATACATGTAACACAGTTTTGAATGTATTTTTCAACTTTGTCTTTAAGTCGTGGGATGTAAAAGTCTTTGCTAACTAAATCTTGGGTGCGTAGAACAGCAAAATGGCCACGTTCATGTGCAGTTTTAATGATGTTAGCCTGCATTTCGTCAGGTACCACTAGTAAATCGGTGCCATTGACTGTTTTGTAAAGAATTTTGTTTTTTACGATATAGTTGTCATGCGGCGTTGTTTCTAGAAGCGTCTTTATCGTTGTTATTTGGTCATCAGCCTGTTGTGCTTTGAGAAATTGAAGATGAACACTATTTTGGATTAGCATACAATGTGGAGGTCGACTGAGAGCATCCACATGAGCCATCTTTGAGCCTGTACGGTGTTCTATTGTATAATTAAATTCTTGGAGATAAAGTGCCCATCTGGCTATCCTGGGGTTAAGCTCTTTTTTACTTAGTGTTTTGACGAGGGCGTCACAGTCAGTAATAATTTTGAATGATGTTCCTAGTACATAGATGCGAAACTTTTTAAGTGCTTCGACCACTGCAAGGACATCTAGTTCAAAACTAGTGTTCAAAACTAGTTCTTTCATGGTCTGATGTCTTTTTTGACATGTAGAATACAGGGTGAAACTGGTTGTCATGTATGGATTTTTGGAGTAGGACTGCACCCAAACCATCGATTGACGCGTCAGTGTGAATCTCAGTGAGAGAATTTTGGTTAAAAATACTTAAAACGGGTTGTTGGGAAAGTAAGTATTTTAATTTTTGAAATGCTGTCTGTTGTTTAGCATAAAATTGGAAAAGGGAGTCTTTACGAAGGAGGTCACTCAAAGGTTTTGCTATGGTCGAATATGAGAGTAAAAACTTTCTAAAATAGCCAGTAAGACCTAGAAATCGGCGAACGTCTTTAATATTTTTAAGATCAGGATAATTAATAACAGCTTTAGTTTTTGAAGGAGAAGGAAACAATCTACCGTTTTCTATAATATGGCCAAGAAACTCAATTTTATTATGTAAAAATTGACATTTTTTAAAATTTATTTCAAGTCCGTAATCACAAGCTACATGTAGAACAATTTTTAGATAACCAAGGGCTTGGGACTCATTAGCAGCGGGAATAACTACATCATCCATATATGGGAGAACAATACTTTTAGAAATCAGATGTCGGAAAATGGCATTTATGTACCACATAAAGGTGGATGGACAAGTACGACCACGACATGGAAAAATCCATTTTTTAGATCTAGAGTAGTAAATATTTTAACATTTTGGAGACAATCTAAAATATCGTCAATTAAAGGAAGAGGATAGTTATCTTTAATAAGTTTGCGATTTAAGCGTCTATAATCAATGCAAACTCTTGATTTCCCGTCTTTTTTCTTTACTACCACAACTTGACTAGCGTAAGGGGATGAACTCGGCTCAACAATTCCATTTTTAACCCATTCATCAACTTGAGCGTCCACTATATCTCGTTCAGCAAATGGAAAACGTCGGGACTTATGAAATATCGGTTCGTCGTCCGTGAGAGCGATATCAAGCTCAATGTTTACAGTTTTTGTTTTTTTAGGCGTGTATGTCGATAGCAGTTGTTCGACTTCAGCTCGATTATGTTGAGAAACATTTGGACCTATATCAAATGTGGGTGAACCGTCAGAAATCGTCATAATAAAATTTTCATTTTCATTATCAGATGGCCTTAAAATTTGTGCAAATGTTACGCCTGTAGGCGATATATTTAGATGTGCTTGTTTAATTACGTCACAACCGATTATAAGGTCATAATTTGTACAAGAATTTGGTACAGCAGAAATAGTAACAGGAAAAATTTGATCATCGATAGTAATTTCAGAATCAAAAGTTACTATCACATTAATTCGCGAAAAACCAAAACCTGTTAATAATGTGTTGGTTTGTTTCAGTGGCGGTGCATCTATATTTATGTAAGTAGAATTTCTTAAGTGTTAAATTAATGCCTGTGTCTACTAACCCGTTAAGTTTACGCCCAAAAATTGTTACGTCTTTACACATATTAATAGGAGAAGGCAATTCATGCACAGCATTTACACCAGAAGGTGGTGTAGAAGTGTTATTTAAATTAGCTCGTCGGCATTCAAATCATTTGTGACCATAAAGATTACATGAGAGGCATCTGGGGCCACGTGAATGATTAGGACAAGATTTTGATAGATGACCTATATCATTACAATTAAAACAACGTTGGGGATTTCTAGCTGCGTCGGAAGCGTTAAATTTTGTGGGTTTTCTTTGGAAGCTTTGTTGTTTAAAATCGCGTCCTCGGCTTTCATATGAATGACGAAAATTCGGTGAATTAGAGTTATGTATTCCCATGTTTTTAATGACAGTTTCATAGGTACGTAATTTCTGCTTAAATTCGGAAAATGAGATTGCACCATAGAGGATTATTTTATATGAACGAGGCCCATCAATCCCATTAATGACGTACTGGATAATTGATGCTTCGTCAATTTTTGAATCACATCTATTTGCTAATTCACGCATGGAATTAAAATATTGCATTAAAGTCTCGGTTTTATACATTTTCCTTTTTTCTAATTCACGGTGAATTTCTATTGAAGTGACTGAATCCGAAAATTCTTCAATTAAAGCTTTTTTGAATGACTCGTATGTATTTAAATTTCTTTGTGAAAAAAGAAATGATTTAGCAATTTTACATACTAGACGTTTCGCGAAAATTAATTTTTGAGAAGAACTGATAGCTGGGAATAAATCAAAATTTTCTTCAATATCGCGAAAGAAACTATTTACAGAATAAAAATCTTCCCCGGTAAATTTTCTACTAGTCGCCGAAATATCCCGCAATAAAGTCCAAAACTGGGTATTCATCTCTGTAAGGGAAGCTTCGTTTGAATAGGGAGGAAAAGTATTTTGTGTACAAAGAGATGAAACGTTTTGATGTGCCGGCATGAAAGAATAACCTAGAACGCTGGGTAGGGGAGAATTACTGACCGGATGTTGTTGAAACGGCGAGTGCTGGTCTGTCCTTTCCAATGAAAAATTCTTGTCTAACGTGATTCGTTTTTGAAACGTGGTTTTTGAAACTACGTTTTCGCCTTCAGAAAAGGATGCCTCCGAATTATTTAATGTTAGTTGGAATTCATCTAAGTTCGTCAAAGCTTTAAATATACTATTGCATAAATTTTGCTCATTGGTTTCTACGTCTAAATGCAATAAATTAGCGACTGAGATAAAATCAGGCAATGAGAATTCGATTAAACTTTTTCTTTGTGTTCTTCAACTCTAAACTCTTTAGGGAATGTAGAAAAATTTCTTATTTTATTTCGCGAAGAACGGTCAAATTCGGTGAATCCTAATATAGAATTTAATGTTTTTACAGCACGAGTTGTACCACATTTCAACGAATTAGCAATTATAGGAATATCACCTAATTTAATTTTTTACAGGACATCTTAATATACAAAATTAATCACTTTGAAAATTTAGACGGTGCAAGGTTGTAATCAAAATTTCCCTATCACACTCTGAGTTAAAGCTACTAAATACAGTTATTTTAAAGCCAAAATAAACAAACAAAAAAAATACGTTTAATTAAATTTTGCCTACCTGGGGTTGGGGAGCAGTCCGTACAATAAATCCAAAACCAGTTGAGGCACTAAATGAATCCAAGAAAAAGAAATTCCAACAGCAACACGTTTTTACGCTTTTTGCAATGTAGCGTCCACTGAAGAAAAATATTAACGCGTCTTAAAAATTTTCTCTCGTCTAGAGGAGATTTTCCTTAATATGCAAGAGAAAGGTCGAGCCCCCAAAATATGGGAAAATGACTACAACCTAAGGATGATAAATGATTTATTTAACAAGATGAAATATCTAGATTATATACTGAACAGCAAAGGAGAACGTCTTTCTCTTACGTCTAAAGCTTAGCGTCCCTAACGTCCGTCTACATATTTTTCCGTGTGTCCTTTTAGTCGGACATTCCTGACGGGGTGTGACGTCAGTGTGGACTGCTCCACCCTAAGTACAGGGGGAGAGGTTGTCCATTGCACATATCCAACCCTACAATAATAATAATGTAGATAGAAGCATTTTTCCAAAAGGAGAATATTTTGAAAATTGGTCATTCTATGTTCATTTTTTGTCAAAATATTATGCTAAAATAATTTTTTATTGTAATACTATTTTTAAAGCAATTTTATATACATTTTCTAATCTAAGTGACACTAAATATCATAAATATTATGCATTTATACGCTTTTGCAAAATCTCGGTTCCGAACGTAGTCGGATACCTTAATCAATTTATAAAATACTAAAGGCAAAACCTGAGAATTTTTGAAATATATAACTTCGAAGTGGGTTTATCCATGTTTTACAACAACATAGGGGAGAAATTTTAAGAAAAAATGCCGATAACTATTTCAATGGGTTGCAATTCTGAAAATAATGTGAATTTTTCAAAAATCATAGTTGAGCCTTTGTACACAGGTCTGAGCTATATACAGGCAAAATATTATTATAATAGAAGCATTTTCCCAAAAGGAGAACATTTGGCAAAAAGATTATTCTAAGTTAATTTTTTGCCAAAATATTGTATTTAAATAAAAAATTTTTTGTCAAAATATCCTTAAAACAATTTCGTGCATATATTCTGATCTGAGTAACACTAAATATCATGAAAATTATCCATTTATGTGCTTTATTAAAATCACGGTTCCGAACGTAGTCGGATACCTTAAAGAGAGAGAGAGAGTTATATTAGCGTGTTGTATTATAAGGCTGGACGAGGGCTATTGGCGACGGACATCATAGTTTAGAACCATGGTCAAGTGAGTAGAATGACACCTGAACTGTCACCCCTTCTCCTAACTGTCCCATTACACCAACGGGAGAACCTTTGATTGGCAGATTTAACGTGAAACGCCGCCCTCTACAAGGCAGGTTTTTAGCTGTACTGGGCTCGAATTCATGAGATGACAGCCATGAGTCCGTGACTTTGACCACCAGGTAATTGTAGCGTCTGTATTGTTCTAGAGCAGGAGTTCTTAAACTTTTTGAGGTGGTGACCCTGGTTTTTGGACAAAATTTTTGGGCGACTCCGTGAGCATTGCTCAACATGTGCAAATCAAATAAAATATTAATGTGGTTTTACTATAACTTAAGTCGAAAACTTCTTCGTTGTATGTATTTTCTTTTCTTGATTAGATTTCAGATACAAAGTATTAAAAGATTCGTTAATGGTGACTAAGTTGTTTTATGCAATTACAGAAAACAATACTATTCTTTGTATTGTTAATTCTAAACTATATGTAAAGTGAATATTTTTGAATATAATTGATATCTTTTACATAAATTTATTGATTAAAGTTATACTTTTCTTAAAGAGTTCATTTATAAAATAGTCTAATCTATACATACAGAGTGTTGCCGAATTCGACGGACAAATTCAGAAGGGGGATGGTAGACAGCATGGAGACGACAAATCACCACAAAGCACGTTTAGTTTAGTTGGGGAAAATCAGGATAGTAATAGTCGTCGGGAGAACGATGAGCCTGACGAGGGGAGTGGTCAAACGAATGAGGGGATTTCGATTGCCGTGGTAGGGTTTGAGAAACCTAAACGTATTCAAGTTTCCTACTCGTATGAACAGAATAAAAAGAGTGAGCACTGCAGCCACTGCGCACTAGATGCATGATGGTGAACCAGCACATTTTTTAATTACGGTGTGTAACTGCATCCATGCTACATGTCCCGGAAGGTAGATCGGGTGTGGTGGACATGTTTCTTGGCTTAGTGAAAATTGAACCCAAAGGAGGCTGCGAGATGTTAAGAGGCATAAAAGATTTTTTTCTTAAAAATCTGTTTTTGAAGTATTAGACCACTGGCGTAGGGAGGCCCTTTTTAAATATGGGAGCCTTGTGAAGCGGACTATAGTTACACATGTTGAGATCCCTGTAGCTTGGGGGCCCCGTATCATTGATACGGCAGATACGGCGGTAGCTACGCCCCTGTGTTAGACCCACATACTTGAAATTTGGTAAGTGTGTTAGTTTTGTTCAATAGAGATCTGCTAAGAGCGGATTTTACGGAAATTGAATTTTATGGGAGGGGGTGCGTTTAGTTACTGGGACGTATAGATAAGAAAAATTTTCGTTTACTAGACCCCAGTGACGGAATTTATTGGTATGCATGTTTCTTTCGTTGAGTTTAAATCAGATAAAAAAAGTGTCGACTCTTAAGGGGAGTTTCTGGGTATATTCATAAAAAAGGATTTATATTTTTTAACTATTAGACTTGAACTTGAAATTTGGCGAGCATGTTTATTTTGCTGAGTACAGATTCACTAAAAATGAATTTTATGGAAATTCACTTTGGGGGAAGAGTGTTATCGGAGCGTAAAAGAATAAACTTCTATTTTAGAAATTCCAGACCTTTTTAAATCAAGAGGGGAGGGTTATCAGGACATTTTAAAATAAAATTGAACGCTTAATGATTGGATTTAGTTATTATTAATTTTTATATACATAAACAGCATATGTTCATACAACATCTTGAAATATGTAGCGAAGTGGGCTGGTAACTTACAGTTACATAAAATTTATCACATTCAGAAAATCAAAGTTAAATATGTAATTTTTCTATTATATATTGAAATAGAATTATTTTACTTGGGGGTGCATGATCAAATTTTTTGTATAAAAAGTGATCCATATGGGTACAGTAAGTTTGTAAGACACTGTTCTAAAGCTTAATCTTGAGAGCACAAAAATATCATACCATATTGTATGTGTGTTAGTATTTCTGCATCGAATTTTGATGCTTAATGTGTGCAAAGACTTATCTTTTATAATGTTATATCCAACATTAGAATAAAAAAACAATTTTCGCAACTGTTTTATTTTTAACTTTCTCTGAGTAAAGAGAAAAAGGCAGAAAAAAAAAACAGAGAAACGGGGGATACTGTTTTGAATTTTTAACTTGGTTCAAACGGAAAAGCTGAACAAGAATATCAATGCAGACATCAGAGCGTTGACGATTTCTCCACTTATACATCAAAAGTTGAATAAATGAATACGAAATGTTTTTATTCCTTAGAATCGTTATATGTTGGATATATTTTTATAAAAAAAAGGGAACATAGCATTTGCGATATTCAAATTCAAGATCAAGATGTTGCATAAGGTTGAAATGTTTTGTGAGACGAGTGATATAAATTTTCCACTACCTGCTATACACATTTCCATAAATGTGAGAAAAATGGCAATTTTTGTTTGTTTATCTTGTTTCTTATTAAGGTATCCGACTTCGTTCGGAACCGTGATTTTATAAAAGCATAAAAATGGATAATATTTATGATATTTAGTGTCACTTATATCTGAAAACGTATATAAAATTGTTTTAAGAATAGTATTACAATAAAAAATTATTTAAGAACAATATTTTGACAAAAAATGAACATAAAATGACCCATTTTCAAAATATTCTCCTTTTGTGAAAAATGTTTCTATTATAATAATATTTTGCCTGTATATAGCTCAGACCTCTGTACAGAGGCTTAACTAGAATTTTTGAAATATATAACTTAGAAGTGGGTGTTTCCTACACTCCTCACTTAACTGTAACTGAGTGCGCCATACTTTCCCGCTTTCCTACCCCAACGGAAACTATTGAATCCCGTACCGGGACAATTCTGAACTGGAAACGCAACGGACAGACGCAAGGTCTTGTCCGCATCAATCCGCAGCACCTTCAAAGGTGTAATTTTCATTTAACCGCATTACTACCTTTTAGTGCAAACTTTAACTGTAAATATTTATTTTTTTGTAATATAAACATAAGTACTATCTCCATCTCTGGCTGTTATTCGAACTCAACCAACGGCATCATTTGGAGGCACCGACGAGATTGTCATCATCGATTCAGAGAAACAAGAGAGATAAGTACTATTTTATATTTTCATTCAACGTTTGACTTTGGTTTCTCTTACTGATTCCATTCCGTCCATATTTCAATTTATCAATTAATGGACGCTGAAATGGCTACAGTGCTTCACGGCAGAGCGAAAGCTGCAATTACAAGAACTATAAATTTCATTGATAAAGATGATCAATTTTTTTGAAAAAAATTATATACGCAACAAGTTAGAGAAACTTGAATTAACTTATACGGAATTTGACCTATTGAATCCCCTGAAATGGAAGAATTCGAAACAAAATATTACGAAACCAAAGCCAAGCTACAGAATATCTTAGAAAATTTATCTGTGAGAACATATGTATATAATGATAATTCTGATGTTTTTGAAAATGTCTCAAATATGAAATCTAGCAATTTTAAGTCACCAAAAATTAATATTGAGCGTTTTTCTGGTGATTATAAAGATTGGCCTTCATTTAAAGATTTATATGTATCATTAGTGCATGATAATATGTGTTTATCAAATATACAAAAATTTCAATATATTAGAGGTTTGTTGCTGTCAGAACCAGTAAACATTATTAAGCATATTCCTATTACTGAAACTGCTTATAACGAGGCTTGGGAAAAATTATTAGCTCGTTATGATAAAAAGAAGCAAATAATTTTTTTCACTTATTAAAACATTCATCGAACAACCTTCTTTTAACGATACTAACTCTCACAACTTACGCAACATAGCAGATACTTCCGACGAAGTAATTAGAGATCTTAAATCTATTGATACTAAAGCTGAGTCTAGAGATGTATGGTTGATTTACATTTTGTTACAAAAGGTTGATCCTAAAACGCGCCAAGAATGGGCGCAATTCTCAAATAATATTGATTTTCCCACATTTGAAGCATTTATAGAATTTTTAAGTAGCAGATGTACATATGTAGAACTATATAATGAAAATGTTACTTATGAAAAGCAACCTTATATTAATAAATCGAAATTTAACAATAGTTTAAAATGTTCTTGTTGTAAAATGAATCATCTTGTTTTCAAATGTTCTAAATTTAAAGAAATGTCTGTTAAAGAGCGTAAACAACTTGTTAATAAACAAAAATTATGTATGAACTGTTTATCTGATAAGCACACTGAGTCACATTGTAATTCAACTTTTACTTGCCACTTTTGTAAGAAAAAGCATCATTCGCTATTACATGATAATAATTTTAAAAATTACGCAATGTCAGCAAATAAATCTCATCGTGCTGAAGGTCAAAACCAGACAGGAAATGATACTAATCAAAACAAAGAAGTTGCAGCTTCCGTGAACTCTATACAAACATATTTTTCTTTATTACCAACTTTAAGCGTTAACATTAAAAATATTTTAGGGGAGAACTGTCAAGTTCGAGTTATGATGGACAGCAGAAGTGAATCAACATTCATTTCTGAAAAATGTTTAAAACTGCTAGGCCTGAAAAGGAAAAACGCTAGAATTCAAAATTCCAAAATCGCGATGACTAAAGGGTGTGTTGAAATAGATTTAGTATCGTTACATGACCCCAAGGTCAAACTACCAGTTAAAGCATATGTTTTGGAAAAACTAACTGCTCCGTTACCAACGGAAAAAATAAACGAAACACATTTCTCTCATTTTAAAATGCCTGCTTAGCGGATCCGAAATTTTTTATCTCAAACAATATCGATATTATTCTCGGATCTGACTACTTTTTTCTATTTTGCTTCCTGGGCAAATTACTTGCTCTCAAAGTAATTTAATCGCTCAAAATTCCATTTTTGGTTTCCTAATTTCAGGCAAATTAACTGATTCTTTAAACTCAAATTCAATGCTAAATCTTCACATTAATGGTACAAATACTGACAATCAATTCAAGCAATTTTGGGAATTAGAAGAAATTCCCAACGTAAAGGATAAAATCTTAACTTCTGAAGAGCAATTTGTGGAAACACATTTTTAAAATACTTATGCATGTAATTCCGATGGACGCTTTGTTGTAAAGCTCCCATTTTATAAATCAAATTCAGAATTGGGAGACTCAAAACCCGCAGCAATTTCTCGCTTATTAGCAATGGAGCTAAAATTTAAAAATAACCCAGATTTTGAAAAACAATATAAAGAATTCATGAACGAATACAAATCGCTAGGTCACATGAGTTTAGTAAATTCCAATACCCATACTTCGGACATATATCTGAATTTTTTACCGCATCACGCCGTTATCAAGCCATCCAGCACTACAACAAAGCTAAAAGTAGTTTTTGACGCATCTTGCAAAACTACAAATGGTACGTCATTAAATTCTCTGCTAGGAGTAGATCCCAAATTACGAAGGGATATTTTTGAAATATTGCTTAATTTTAGAATTCCTAGAATTGTATTTACAGCGGACATTGAAAAAATGTACCGTCAAATTTTAGTAGCTGATGAAGATCAGAAATACCAACAAATTCTTTGGAGAAATAACTCTAATGAAAACATTCGCACATACAAGCTAAAAACTGTCACCTACGGTTTAGCCTCAGCTTCCTTTTTGGCCAGTAGGTGTATTAAGCAAATCGCTCTCGATAATAAAGATAATCCCAACCTATCCCGAACTTTACAGGAAGATATTTATATGGATGATTTACTATCAGGATCAGATACTTCAAATAACGCAATCTCCATTTGCAAGGACATTGCACATGTTTTGAGTACTCGCGGATTTCATTTAAGAAAATGGAATTCAAATTCCACCGAATTTCTCGCTCAATTTTCCGAGCATAGTTCTCATGATACACGAGTTGAATTTTCTAAAGATTCTAATGAAAGTTCCAAAGTATTAGGCTTATTTTGGAATTCATTCAATGACACTTTTGGTTTCCAACCACCGCTTGAACTTACACCACCACTCACAAAGAGACGTATTTTATCTGAATCTTCCAAAATGTTCGATCCTTTAGGACGTCGTTCACCTTGTACGGTATTCATGAAGATTTTTTATCAAAAACTTTGGCTTACAAAAACAGATTGGGATTCTCCCATTCCACAACAATTAACAGAGGATTGGCTTAAGTTTCAAAAGGCATTTAATGCAATCAACTATCTCACTGTTCCTAGATGGGTCATCCTTACAGCATACAACACAGTAGAATTGCAAAATTCCCAGCTTCGATTCAATTCCAAGTATTCTATCATACTTCCTTCTCAGCACAGTATTAGTGAACTCCTTATCAAGGAACAACACATTGCTCATTTATATGCTGGGCCGACTTTGTTAGCTCACGTTCTTCGACAGTCCCATTGGATCGTAGGAAGTAGAAAATTAATTAACAAATGTATTAGAAAATGCTTAAAGCGTAACAAATTCAAAACATCCGCCACAACTGATGGGCAATTTACCAAAACACCGTGTCACGCTGGAGAGACCTTTCTTCAGTTGCGGTATTGATTATGCTGGTCCTGTACTGATTAAATGCAACAAAGGTCGAGGGACTAAATCTACAAAGGGTTACATTGCTTTATTTGTATGCTTAGCAACTAAAGCTGTTCATATTGAAGCAGTCATAGACTTAACAATTGATTCCTTCATAGCTGCACTTCGTCATTTTAGTGCTCGTCGTGGTGCTCCCCGCCACATTTATAGTGACAATGGAACCAATTTTGTTGGAGCTCCTCGAAAACTTGACGAAATATGAAAGTTATGGCTTTCTTTACCAAACTAATGAAGCCATCTCTTACTACTTATCCAAATCTTCAATAGATTGGCACTTTATTCCATTCTCATCACCACATTTTGGAGGTATTTGGGAATAAGGAATTTGATCCGTCAAATTTCATCTGAAGAGAGTATTGGGAGAAACCATATTAAGTTTTGAAGAGTTAACAACCTTGCTCACACAAATCGAAGGATTACTAAATTCCAGGCCTCTCTCCTAAGTTAATGACTCTGACATAGAATGCATATCTACACTCACACCTTCACATTTTCTTACAGGTGATGTTCTTCTTTCAGTTCCAGAGGAGCTTCCTTCAACCTCCAACCACAGAGATCGTTGGGAGTTGCTACAGAACACCAAACGGGGCTTTTGGAAGAAGTGGAGCTCCGAATTTATCTCTTCCCTACAACCTCGCAAGCAATGGCAGGACGCACAACCAAACTTGAAGGAAGATGACATCGTATTGATCAAAGAGGGGGTGTAGCGAATTATAAACGAAGCAATGTCCATATTCATATCGAAACGAAAGGAGTGTGTATCCGGGCGAATTAGTTAGACAGTCCACAATAATTCCATGAGATAATTTAGGTATAGTAATGTTTAATTAGATACGAATTGCCGCGATGCGGCTTACATCCTACGATACAAGTTACACACACACACACTAACGATCTTTACAATTTTAATACAGATGTGTGCACACCAGCGCCCTCGCATGGTCAATATTTCGGCACACACCCCACCGCTGAACAGAATGTTCACCCAGTAAATATCGAACCACAATTAATACAAACAATTATTCAAATACAATTCTTACTAAGAAAATACTGATACAATACTAATAATCAAATCTAAATTACACATATTAGAAAGAAAAAAGTAAATATACATTAAAGTACACAATATAATGAAACTTAAAGATGACAAAGCTTCAATTTACAAACGAACAAATACTAGGATACATACCTCAAGATTTCACAAAAAATAAATTTAACAGAGATTAATTAATAATGTGTAATCTCCTACCATTAATCTGAAAAATATAAACAAATTAGTACAAGTATATTATACAATTTCTAAAGGGTACAGCAATTGAATGGGTTTTTTGAAGAGACCTTTAAAAGTTTTTACAAGACAAGATCTAACGTTATCGTCTCTTCCAATAAATATTTCTTTGATTATTCCAAGTTCCCACAACAATTTTGATTTTACATTTCCTTCAACAAGAACTACGTCGTTTAATTTTAAAATTCTTATGAACAGATGGTGTTTTAAAATGATTAGCTGTTTTTAACTGGAGCAAATACTGTTCTTTCCAGCGTCTCCAAAGTTGGTTTAAAAGAAGAGTTCGGTAAGTCTTTCTTTTCTTGTACGACTCCTTTGCCATAGTGGCGTCGATCAGTTCGATGAAATGTATAGGATATTTAGAGTCACCATAACCTAACTCGAGGAAGTGGGCCGGTGTTAGTGGTTCCGGCTCTCCTGGATCATTCTCCACGTATGTCAGTGGTCAATGATTAACGATGACTTCAACTTCTGAAAGTATCGTTGAAAGTTCTTCAAATGTTAGAAGTGCCCTGCCAAGTATTTTACGTAAAGGATCCTTTATAGTTTTAACAAGACGTTCGTAAAATCCACCCCACCAAGGCGCACATTCAACTATGAACTTCCGGTGAATACCTTTATCTGCGACAAAACTTTGAAATTCACTGTCTTTCAAGATGTTGGCAAAATATGCTAGCTCCCTTTCAGCTGCTTTAAATGTACGTGCATTATCGGAGTATATTACCTTGCAATTACCTCTACGAGCGAGGAATCTCCGTAAAGCAAGTAAAAAACACTTTATGGACATGTCCGACACAAGTTCTAAGTGTACGGCACGAGTGACTGCACATGTAAACAAAGAAACATAAGACTTGCGAGTCCCTTGATTGTCCTTAACAAGTATTGCACCTGTAAAATCAATTCCTACAATTTGGAAAGGAGGAGATTGAGTGATTCTATCTCGGGGCAACTGACCACTTAACTGGTCAGCTGGTTTGGCACTGTATTTTTTACAAACGAGACAGATTCGAATCATTGTTTTTACTAACTGACGACCCTTAGGTATCCAATATTTTTTCCGAAGTTGAGTCAAAGTTGCAGATACGCCACAATGACCAATTCGTTCATGTTCCCTAATAACAAATAATTCTGTAAATTTACAGCGTCGAGGAAGAATAACAGGATGCTTTTCACCAAAGCATAAGTCTGCTTCAAGCAACCGTCCAGTAAGTCGTAATAAATTATTTTCATCCAAATACGGCACTAAACTCTTTATTTCAGAGCTAGATCGAAGTTGTTCGTTTTGTTTTAAGGCTAATATCTCAGCTGAATAAAATGTGGATTGAACACATTTAAGCCAAAAATATTCAGCATTTTGTATTTCATCTGCAGTAATGTAGAAGTCCATCGATTTGTAAATGTTTCTAGCATTGTTCACGAATCAGAAAACCCAAGCGGTCGTTTTCAAAAGTTTCTTAAGGCTGCTGAATCAATTTATCTCAACAAGAGCTTCCCTCTGTTGAGTAACTGCCACATGCACACTAGAACGATGTTCTAATTCTTCCGAGCAGAGCTCCGAATCTAAAATATCACGGTGACGATTTGGCCAATGATCGGGTGTTAGTTTAAGCCAAGGTGGGCCATGCCACCACAGCTCATTCTGTGCTAACTTGACGGCAGATGTACCACGCGAAAGGAGATCAGCAGGGTTGTCCTTTCCTGGACAGTGTCCCCACTGCATCGGATCAGAGAGCAATTGTATCTCTTGAACACGATTTTTAATGTATGGTTTGAACGCTGAAGAATCGCCGCGTATCCAGTAGTACGAAATGAGAGAATCGGTCCAATAATATATATTAGCATCAAATTTGAGACAAGGTGACACCTGTTTGGCCAACCTAGCTGACAATAAGGCTGCTGTCAGTTCAAGACGAGGAAGCGTCAATGATTTCAAAGGTGCCACACGACTTTTTGAACAAATGAAACTAGTTTCGATTTCGTTATTACAAGTAACAAATCGCAAAGTATAATATTGTTCCATAAGCTGATTTACTCGCGTCTGAAAAACAATGTATTTCACACTTTGATATTTCTTGATCTATGTTACCTAAATAGAACCGTGGTATCTTTATCTCAGTCAAGCCTCAGCTTCGCTACTCCACTGCTGCCACTTGTGTCGTAGCTTTGGGGGAAGTTCAGAGTCCCATTCTACTCCTAGAGTCCAAAGTTCCTGAAGTAGACATTTCAATTTGATAACGAATGGGCCAAGAATTCCAATGGGGTCGAAGATGCGACCAACCACACTCAGAATAAATCTTTTCGATTCTCCTCTACGTGACATAAACTTCAATAGATCCTTTGGATCGAAATAAATTAAATCATTTTCTGGATCCCAAGCAAGTCCTAAAACCTTAGTTGGAGGTCGAAGATCAATAGCACTAGTTTCAGAAGATTCCATTTTGACACCTTCTTGCTGCCATAACAAATTAAGTTGTTTTGAATTACTTCGCCATTTGCGCAATAACATGCCTGCGTCACTGAATATTTGCAAGCACTCAAGGTAGTACGTAGAGCGTCCGGAACATCATTCTGACCACAAATGAGGTCATCAACATAAATGGAACTATTTAGCAACTCAAATGTATGAGGATATTGCTCTCTGTACTTCTTAAAATGATGTTTTAAAGTTGATGCGAGAAGGTATGGGCTAGGTCGAAGTCCAAAAAGAACTCTCGTGAAATTCAAAACGTATGGCTCGTTATTCAAATTATCAGTCCAGAAGAAACGTGTAAAATCTCGATCACGGAAATCTAATTCAATTTGAAGAAAAGCCGATTTTGCATCAGCTGTAAATGCTACAGGACTTTTTCGAAAACATAAAAGCAGTTCTAAAATGTTGGGATGCAAATTTGGTCTCGTATATAAACTTTGGTTTAACGATGATTGTCCATCTTCATATGCTGAAACATCAAATACTATTCGGATACGACTTGTGGTTTTGTTGCTACGTATCACTGCATGATGGGGTAGGTAAAATCCCTGACTATCCAATAAGGAATCACAAGAAGTACGCTCAACAATACCTTCCCTAACATAGTCATCAATTACATCCTTATACTCGCAGAACAACTCGTGATCACATTTAAACCTACGAACCAACCCCTCAAAACGCTTACGTGCGACAGTTTTATTATTTTGTAAAGCCACTCTCATACCTGGTTTCCATGGCAAATTTACACGATATCGACCATCTACGAAATTAACTGATTTATCAAACTCACTAAGTATCTCTTCATCCCCATTACCTAAAGTCACCGAACCCTTGTCAAGTATTCCTAAACTTTCTATCTCCCAAAATCTCCTTAGCTCAGTCGAAATCGATTCCTCTTCACTGTGAACCAAATGTACCGAAGTACAATCACTCCGCTCATCACATTTTCCCTGAAGAGACCATCCTAGGCTAGTCTCGACTGCAACCAATGATGAATCTAATCTTTTTATCCGATGTGTTAAAGACCAATAAAAATCGGAACCTATTAACAATGAAATTTCACAATTCTCAGAAGATTCATTACAACTGAATGTTAGCCTAAACCCTTTCGACTCAATTTCTGCCCACGCATCTGGATTAGGTAGGCTAAGTGTTGCCTTTGAAATTTCCTCAATTTCCAATGCCTCAATCACAGTCTCTTCTCCGCTTAATATATTCTTTAGCCTAACCTCGACCTTACTACAAGTTTGTTTTTAGGAGTTTTACAACCGAACGAAAAAAAAAAATTAGCCTTTCCGAACCCAATATTTTCAACCCCAACCTCCGAGACACATTTTTTTAATGAACGACTTCTCACTTCCATTATCAAAAGGCAAATATCTTATCCGATGAAGAACGACCTATAATTCCGGCCTTCACACATTGCAATAAAACTCCATCTCTGTTATGAAAAACAGAATTTGAAGACGTAGTTTTAACGTCAACATTCTTTTCCTCCAAATCCAAATGCGAATTTTGCTTAGATTTTTCTAACTTAAAACAAATAGCACGTGCATGTCGACCTTTACAATACGAACAAACCTCTTTCTTGCACTTTTTAACATAACATTTTTCATAACAACCAGTGTTGCAACAAATGAAACATCTCCCTTCTTGAATTAATTTAGCTCTTTTTTTCTGAACGCATAAATTCTCACACAAATCAGACATATGAGTATTCTCGAAACAAAATAAGCAATTCGAAAATGCAGCCGTCATCAATTCGTTTGCAGAGGAAAACGATTTATGAGATGGGTGGAATCGAGAATGACCTTGAACCCTTCGATTTGACTGTGGATAGCTATGAGACGTTTTTTCGAAATACTTATTATTGGAATAGGAATTATTATTTTTCAATTCTAGGTCATGCGGTTTTACTAGAAATTCTGTGCGTTCGCGACTTTCTACTTCGCTTCGCAAATATGCAATTAAATCAGTGATTTGTGATTGTGTTTCATTATGTTTTTTATTATATTCTAATGCTAAATCAGGGGGAATAGCTTTCATAATTATCGGAAACTATAGACAACTATAGGAATCGGGAGAGATTTCAAGAGATTCAAGTCCCCTTATATTAATTTCTAACTGATCATATAAATTTCTTAACGCAATAACATCAAACGATTTACGGACAGGGGTCAGATTTAACAAGCGATTCATATGAAGGTCAACAATAAGTTCTTTACGTCCGAACCGATTTTCTAAAATTTTAATTGCTTTTGCATAATTTTCCGATGTTAAGAGTTAAGCCTCGTATAGCCAATTCTGCATCAGATGTGACAACCGATTTCAAATAGGAAAATTTTTCCACATCATTTAAACTCGAATTTTCATGTACTGCGGAATTAAATCTAGCCCAAAAACTGGGAAAAAGATTCTAATGTGAGTTTAGGTAAACGCGGTTGATTTGTTAAAATAGAACTAACTGTACTATTTAAAGGAAGTGTTATGTTTTGTGGTTGATTTTCCACCGAATTTTGAATAGCAGTGTTCGAAACTGATTCTACATAACGTTCAGCACGGATTTTCCAAATTATAAATTTATCTCGATATTCTTCGCGAGTTACGATTTCTTCTTCTAGACTCTCAATATCTATTAAATTCTCAATTTCCTTATCGAGTGTACTCAGCTCTTCAAATTTAGAAATTAATTGCATATATATCTCATGTACTGTTGTTTTATCAGCTGTATTGCTTATTTCGGATTCTAATTTATTAATTTGTTTTGTCACGAGGGATCTCGAAACAGATCGAGTTTTTTTCGTTCTTTCTAATATAGCCTTATTTGCTGCATCCATTTTAAACCAAAACACTATAATTGCAAACAAATATACAAATGACAACACCAATTCTGAATGCAACTTAGTACAACTTTCAAACAAAATTCAGCTTAACAATATGCATACAAATAAACAAAACTATACCAGAGCAACCTTCCAAATACCGACAGTTACGAATAAACCAAAATCAGAAACGATGAGAAATAAGCTTAACTAGACAAATACCAAATTCAAAGTTAGACAAAACGAAAGTACTCACCCCCCATCACGCAACGAATGACCTTCCCGGCCGATGCACCATGTAGCGAATTATAAACGAAGCAATGTCCATATTTATATCGAAACGAAATGAGTGTGTATCCGGGCGAATTAGTTAGACAGTCCACAATAATTCCATGAGATAATTTAGGTATAGTAATGTTTAATTAGATACGAATTGCCGCGATGCGGCTTACATCCTACAATACAAGTTACACACACATACACTAACGATCTTTACAATTTTAATACAGATGTGCGCACACCAGCGCCCTCACGTGGTCAATATTTCGGCACAGGGGGTCCTCGAGGTACATGGCCAATGGCTCGAGTTCTTCAAGTGCATCCAGGCAACGACGGACTGGTTCGAGTTGCAACTGTGAAAACCCAAGACTCAGTGTTAAAACGACCTGTTCATAGACTTCACCAACTTCCTATGTATCCGAACTAGTTCGTATATAGGGTGGGAGTATGTTTCCTATACTTTTCACTTAACTGTAACTGAGTGCGCCATACTTTCCCGCTTTCCTACCCCAACGGAAACTTTTGAACCCCGTACCGGGACAATTCTGAAACTGGAAACGCAACGGACAGACGCAAGGTCTTGTCCGCATCAATCCGCAGCACCTTCAAAGGTGTAATTTTCATTTAACCGCATTACTACCTTTTAATGTAAACTTTAACTGTAAATATTTATTTTCTTGTAATATAAACATGAGTACTATCTCCATCTCTGGCTGTTATTCGAACTCAACCAACGGCATCAGTGGGTTTATCCATGTTTTTTTTTATGACAACAGAGGGGAGAAATTTTAAGAAAAAAACACCGATAATTATTTCAAATGGTTGTAACTCTGAAAATAATATGAATTTTTCAAAACTCATAGTTGAGCCTCTGTACAGAGGTCTGAGCTATGTACAGGCAAAATATTATTATGATAGAAGCATTTTTCATAAAAGGAGAACATTTTGAAACAAAAGTTATTCTAAATTCATTTTTTGCCGAAATATTGTATTTAAAGAAAAGTTTTTGTCAAAATGTTCTTAAAACATTTTTATACATGTATTCTAATCTAAGTGACACTAAATATCATGAAAATTATCCATTTATATGCTTTTTTAAAATCACGGTTCCAAACGTATTCGAATACCTTAAATGTAAAAGGGTAGAGCACGTTAAGCACTAAAAGATTAAACGAAAAGTGGTAAATTCGGGGTTGGATTCACTGAAGTTTCCGTTAGTGTAATAATTATTTATTAAGTTATGTTAGGTAACACGAAGATGACACTTTTCATTGTCTTTGTTGTGTATTTCATGCTGGGATACATATGAAAGACGAGAGGTAGATGAACAGAAACATACAATACGAATACAGAAGAATATAGACTTTTTTTTATTACAAACAATGATCCCAGCATAGAACCGAAAGAATTCCATTCGAAACGGGAATCCATTTCAGGCGAAATGGACTTCTTTTCCCGAAGATACATTCATGCCTTATTGGGGAATCGAACCCAAGCCCTCTCGATTACAAGACGAGTGTCATAACCACCATACTAGGTGGTGTGACGCCGTGAGTAGATAACATGCAAAAATTTATCACAGCCTAATTTTGAAATAAAAGAATTATTTATTGGCTCAACAGATTACTTCTGATTGAAGCAATAAAGTACGATCTCTACGCCAAGCCGGTGCATTCAGTCTATATCACGGGAAATCAGTCACTTCAATCCTTTATCCGAAGGGCACTTGCCCATCTCTCTAAGGTGTTGTTTCCAGTTTTCCAACGCCACCGGCGTTCATGGGTCCAAGTCTCTCTCCTCTCTTTCGGCTCCAGTCTCTTTTTCAGTGCTCTCTCTGGTCTCCTAAAAAGAACTTAAACATCAGGGGCGGGTCCACAACATGCCCCTCGTACCTTCTCATTGGCAGTCCACCAAAGTCTCCCCACGGTCCTGGGCCTCATTAGTGTCGTATTCGTGCGGAACACACAAATACACTCCCGGCCCGTCTGGAATCTAATAGCGTCACATTTCTCGATTGGCATCTAGACCCTTTTTCCTATCCCACCACCTTTGTTTCTTAGAGCCATTCTCTCGACATCTGCAGAGGTGACAGACTCGTTCGTCAGACAGACTTCGTCTCTTGTCACCCGGTGGGCACTCCTTTATCCATTGTGACTTCCAGTCAGCTGAACAGTGCGACGTTAATATTCAATCAATCAATCAACCAGTCAGGGTGTCGCCGCCGCTTCGAGGCCAAACAATAAATAATGACCCCACGTGCACTAGTCTCTTAACCATCTACTCTGAGCCATAAGACTTGGCGTTAATAGAATGGTGGGGGTACATAACAAGTGAAGTCGTTACTGTGGGAACGGATATCGTTAACGAAAATGATAGGCAAAGAACATGGACGTTTTTTTATGGCAACCACGTCCAGTGGCGCCCACAAGGGGGGGAGACCAAGGATTGAATACCCCCATCAGCCTTGTTTTTTATTGATTATAATCCTATGTGTAATAATGGTAATTCTGGTAATATAATTTATTAATCACTTATTTTTTTAATTAATGCTAAATATTTATTTGATATTTTATGTTTTACTGTTCATATTGTTACTGTTTTTTGTTCCCGACAATGGATAAAATCAAAAGAATATATCTTGCAGCATAGTAGGGTATGATATGAGAATGGTGGATTTTCGACACCGGTCCCCTTCCCTTGAAAAATTTGTGTATGCTTCACTGACAGCGTCGTCTCCTCACCTGTCCTTTTCTGAAGATGGGTGGTTGCTAGATGGCACTTCTGATTGTTGGGACAATCAGTTACTGTTATTACAGTAAGAGTGGCTTCAAAAGGATATTTCGTAAATTTAAAATTATTGGACCAGGCAGTGGTAATTCAGTAAAATGAACGATGTTTGTACTAATGTCCTATGTTTTTCAAGGCCACAGTAACCGAGTGGCCAGGGTCAAGAACTCGTGGCAGCATGTCATGAGTTTGAGTCCTGATGTATCGTAAGCATGTTAGCATGGTGTGGAAGTTTGAAGAATGGGGTGCTGGTTTAGGTGTCGTTTTGTCTCTTGACTGAGGTTCAAAATACGAGGACCGTCACCAATAGAAAGGGTGTTGACTTAGTGGGCGACATTAATAAAAACCCAGATCAAATCTATATTTTCCAAACGAAGAAAGTGTGAATTGAATTTCAGTGACAGCAAATTCAGTGTCACAAATATTATTACAAATCAATATCCTTCTAAGTCTTAATGCAAACATTAGAAATAACTGGAAGGGTCTTTTGAGAAGTTACAATTCATAAAATGGTACAAATTGATGTTCAAAATTGTGATGAAGAGTAATTAAAAATAATACAGAGTGGTGACTAATAAATAGTAAACATGATAATAAAATACTTCCTAATCTCATAAGGATTTTATATATTTATAAACATACTCGTCCACTTATTTAAAAATACAAAACAAATTTAAAAGGCTATGTGATCAGAGGGGTTAGACATCTAGCCGTATTAGTTTAAAAATCCGATAGTGTGTAAAAATGAATATTTTACAGTATTGGTTTAACTCTTGCGGAATAATTGTTATAATTCAGTTGTATAGTTTTTAAGTGTATATGGTGCTGAATGTGAGATGAGAAGAGGAAAAATACGACAACGCATTATAATGTTTTTATTGGTTAAATCTTTACAAACGAAAAGTGATTATTTCATATGTGAGGTTGCAAAACAGGGGTGGGCAGACTTTTCCAGGGTATGGGCAATTTCTAATTTTTTCAAAGTGTTGTGGTTAAGTATGAAAAAATTCTACAATATTTAATATAACTTAATATTAAATATGGAATATATACTTATACCCTACATAACTAAAGTAAAAAAATCCCTCTCTTAAAACCGAGTTTAAAGTAAAGCGGAAGATTCAAACATAATAATATAATGGCCACATATATAATAATATTAGGTTGGAGAAAAAGAAATCCATTATTTTTTCGGTAGGTGGCTGTAGTGTCGATATCTCGTGAACCATCGATCAAACAATTTCAAATTTAATCTCGTTGTCAAGGTGATGTTTCACACTAAAAAAATTATGTTGCTTTTTTATGTTTGGTCCGTTCAGTTGTGAGTTACAGGGTATTAAAAATGGAAGTTAACAAAGAGAAAATTTGGTACTTTTACAGTTTTTCTTTGATAAAGGCGAAAATGCAAGCCAGATGGCTGAAATTGCACATGTTGTTTATGGTGCCAATACTGTAACAGCTAATTACGTGCAAATATGGTTTCGTCGATTCCGTTCAGGTATTTTTGATGTTGAAGATGCACCTCGCACAGGCAGGCCCATCGCCGAAAATGTTAATAAAATCACATAAATAATCGAAGAACGGCATGTTAGTAGTCGTAGCATTCGCCTAGGAGCTAAAGATCGACCATAAAACAGTTTAAAGGCATTTGCGCAAAGTTGGATTCAAAAAGAAGATCCATGTTTGAGTGCCACACCAATTATCACCAAAAAACATGATGGATGGAATTTCCATCTGCGAAGCTTGTCCAAACGGAATGAAATCAACCCATTTCTTAAACGGATGGTGACTGAGGATGAGAAATGGGTCACATACTACAAAACTGTGCGAAAACGATCGTGGTCAAAATGTGGTGAAGCAGCTCAAACCATGGCCAAACCAGGACTAACGGCCAGGAAGGTTCTATTGTGTATTTGGTGGGACTGGAAAGGAATCATTTATTAGGAGTTGCTTCCACATGGCTAAACACGAAATTCAGATCTCTACTGTCAACAACTGAACCGTTTGAAGCTAGCGATTGACCATAAATGGCCAGAATTGGCCAACAGAAGAGGTGTTGTGTTCCATCAGGACAACGTCAGTCCACACACGTCTGTAGAGACTCGCCAGAACCTCTGGGAGCTTGGTTGGGAAGTTTTAGTGCATTCATCATATAGTCCGGACCTGGCAGCAAGCGATATTACCACCTTTTTCTCCAATTGCAAAACTTCCTGAGTGATAAGAAATTGGGATCAAGAGAAGATTGTGAAAATCGATTACTGAATGTATTCGCCAATAAGGGCCAAGACTTCAATGTGAGAGGCATTATGAAGCTACCTTTAAAATGGCAACAAATTATACAACAAAACGGTGCCTATCTGACCCAAATCAGACAATCGGAAGCATGTTAAATAAAGTCTTGATTTTCATACAAAAATAATGGATTTCTTTTTCCCCAACCTAATATTTGTATCAAATGATGCATTTATTATCTAATAATTCAAAACCCATTAAATAATAAAACATTTTCAAATGAGGTTAGTTCTCGTCGTTATAGTCAGCAAAAAACTTAGTCTACATCCTGTCAGCCAATCTTGAATATTTCAGTATATAATTACTAATTGCTAATCTTCAGGGGATAACCCTAAATTGTCTTGGCGGTCCACTGTTCGATCGCGATCGACAATGCCCACCCCTGTTGTAAAGTATCAGGATGAAACAACAAGTGTGACCTTTGATTTATTTAATTTTCCATTTTTCTTATTACTGATCTGTGTTTTTATCTTTTCATTCATTCTAAGAATGATTAGTACAACTATTTTTAAAAGAACTTTTTTTTTTGAAATTTTCAGAATGCTTCAACTGTTATCAACATTATCTGACTTAATCTTCGATGTACTCGAAAACATTACTATCTTGAAACCATTTGCAAAAAATCTTTTTAAAGTTTTTCCATCTACTACTAAGCATTATGAAGTATTTCGTTTTAAAGTGCAATTTAATAATTCTATTTTGAGCTCATCATGTCGAAAAGACAATGATTCATGCAGATAATTCAATAATAAATTTTTTAAAGCTTCATGTTCTTCTAGTTTATACGTTTTATTTCTAGCTTTCGAGTATTTCTTGTATTAATATCCTGAAGAATTTCTCTCTTTATTCTATAAAGTTTCCTCTTTTTACTTTTCATTTAAGCAAATGTATTATTCATACCTATAAAATTTTATCAAGTAAATCTTAAAATTGCAACTTCCGATGTTTTCGAAGCTTCTTCGCATTAGCGGCTAGTTGATCAAAAACTTGAATCTTACTTTTGAATTTACTTGATTTATAATGGTTTAAGTACATGTACCTTTAATTAATTGGTTTAAATCTATGAATACGTCCACAGAGTTGTGATGTACCTCCCCTTGGAAATACATCCCTCGAAGCATCAGCGTGAGCTAGAGGTGTAGGATTAAGGAAAGAACTAGAATCAAACATTATTATCTTAATATGACTTTATTAAGATATTCAACTTAAACTTTGAACAAATATATAAATTTTTGAATGAGAGAATCTACGATGACACAATGCGCAACACCCAATATAATACAGACCTATATCAATAATTGAACCGCCTAATCTTCAAATATAATTATAGTAAGTAATCAATCCTACCTTATATTATTCTGTAATAAACTTGTCTTTATCTACAGTGGTATGCAGCTGTACATTTAATTCTAATTGATCACCAATATGTTTATCCACGACACGTAGAACTTGAGTCTTGAACGACGAACTTCAATAATCATCCAATACCACAACGCACTTTAATTGTCGAACATTCCCTTACACTACCATTACATTGCCCTTATTACCGTCATTGCCATTATTGCCATCATTTCCATTACGCTTACTCTAAAATCCTATATTTATCCTATATTATTTGCATCTCTTCACTTCTCGTTTCTTGGATTTGGTTGGAAAAGAGTTGCCATTAATTCTGACCCAAAGGACTTGTTAAAGAAAAGACGCGCAAGTCGTCACAACCCCTCCAAGAAACAAAACGTGATCTATTCGAGGGTCTTAATGGCCCTTAAGAAATTACGTGCTTAAATTTTATTCTAACCGTTAATTTCTAATGCTTCACTTAAATTTTAATTTTTAATATTCATCTTAAGTTTAACTTTTAATATTTCTCCTTAATTTGAATTTCCACAGCTTCAATAAATTTTACTTAATTAAATAGACTAACATTCAAAGTCATGCATTTTAATCATAGTATATTCTCACATGTACAGAATAAATAGACGTGTCCCATCTGGATAACAGAGCCGGGGAAAAACCATATCTGACTTAAATGGTAGAAAAAACGAGGCCCACACGTCTCTTAACTAACTTAATTCCACCTAAATGTTTACTTAAATTTTAACAATTTTTCTTCTTTACATCTTCTCTCTAGCTCCGTTCTTTGTATAGGTTAATTTCTTATAGACTTCAGGGTCTGTTACCCTGAAACAAAAATTTGTTGAGTACTTTGAAAAAGAATTTTTATATATTATGATTACATTTCACAATTTTCATACAGAACATATCACTTTTGAATTATAACTAATTTCTATACATATATTTCATCTGGCTCTTTCCAAAACTTCCCCTCAAATCACGTAGCGCTGGTTAAACGTTATGTTAGTATGCTATCTACGACGCGTTTCCCAAAACCAGATGTTCCTTAATATGAAACAATATAACAACATATATATATACATTATACAATTACAAACATTTTTCAATAAACAAAACAAACAACCAAAGGAATTGTCGCATCCCAGCGAAGTCATAACAGAAGTAAACAAATGCATTTTTACAGTTGTTTTCTCCAGATTTATACAAAAAATTTTACAAGACAAAAGCTTTTTCCTTTTCTAGAAAACACTCATTGTAGTCTTCACTTTTGCTTGGCTTCTAAAATTTTAATTATCCGACCGTGATTTGGCTTTATTGCAAAAAAAATTCTTGGCTTTATTGCAATATAATAAGAAACGATGCAACCTGGTTCTTATGACTTGTAGTTGGCGTTTCCTACCAAGACCTCCAGTGACAAGGATTTCTTTCTCCACGTTCCTCTCCTTCCCTGGTCTTTCCGTTGTTGATCACCTCCTCGTCTGGCATTCTTGTTGCTTGATCTTGTTCGCTCCTCGATGTATGGACTATCGTTCCTTTCTCTGCCTTTTCTGGAACGAACTGGACCTCCTTGTTGTGCCTTTCTCCCTATGGTCTCGGTCTGGACTCTTCCCTTTTTCTAATTCGTGGTCTAAGTTTGTAGCCGCTTGTGGTGGGCGTCACTGTCTCTTCCCTTCGGCTTTTCTTTGTATATTTTGTCAAACTATGATTGGTTTTGTAATTAGTCGACAAAGCCCTTTTATTCACTCTATGCTCTGATCCCTTCTGAACCTTCCTTTCTGGTCCTCCCGACCTAGATTCATGTGATCTCTTAGAGGGTAATCGTTCCTTTTTTACCCCTTTTAATCATTCTATCTTTCTCAGACCATGAACTAGGTATTGATCTGATATAAGTGGTCTGCGCTTATTGGTCTCATTTGTGTGTTTCTCTCCCTGATTATTTCTAAAACTTAACCCTTTTTCCTCCAACTCACGCTTTACTTCTGACCCTTTCTTTTTACCATTTCGCGAGTCATTTGATCTCCATTGTCCTCTGTCAAAACCACTTGATTCATCGTGCAAACTACCTTTATCTGGACTACCTGTTCCTATCTCCGTCTCTTAACATTTCCTATGACGATATATTCGAACCTGATCTACATTAATCGTTAACCTTTTTTCCGCTTTCCATATCCCTACGTTGTTATTCTTAACATCTAATACTCTATACGGACCTTCAAATTTTGGTTTAAGCTTAGCTAGTATTTTCTTGTTGCTGAACTTAAAGGATGTGTTGCCACCAAAACCCAATCATTCACCTTAATTTGCACATCACGCTTGCGTCTATTATAATATTTCTTCCAATTTTCATGTTTAGTTTCTGTGTTTCGTTTAGCCTCCTCAAACAATATTTCAATATCTCCTACTGCAAATTCCGTTCCGTCTCTGATACCATTAATTTCTGAAAAGGCGTAATTAACTTTCTACCTAAGAATAGTTCCGCAGGGGTTTTCCCCGTTGTTTCGTTTACAGCCGTACGAATAGCATAAGCAAACTCACGTAAGAAATGGTCCCATGTGTCATGTTGCCTCATTGACATAATTTGCAATCATTTGCACCAGATCGCGATTTACGCGTTCTGTTCTATTTGCTTGAGGTCTATAAACAACAGTCTTCACATGCCTTATGCCTAATCTTTCACTTAAATTCTCAAAAATATCGGAAATAAATTGGGGACCGTTATCACTAATTAATTTTATTGGAGCTCCAGAACGGGATATATAATTATCAAAAAAATTATCTGCTATAACTCGAGCAGAGGCTTTTTTAAGGGGTATGATTTCAGCCCACTTGCTGAAATGATCCGTAATTACTAATACATATCGGTTGCGTCTTACTCTCGACACGGGATACGGACCTAATAAATCTAACGTAACTATTTCATTTGGATAATTTGATACAATTGGTATTAACCGACCAGCTGGTAACGCGTTTTTATAATTATTAATTTGGCACATATGGCATGTAGAGACATTTGATCAATAGATTTTCTCATATACGGGAAATAACAAACATCCCTTATTTTATGATAAGTTTTAAAACGTCCGAAATGACCTGCTAATGGCTTGTCATGAAATTCTCTGATAATTTTTCATTCCTTAAAAATTTTGGGGAATATATATTCGCATTTCTCCTAATGACGTTGCATATTTCGCATAAAATAAGAAGCCTTCTAATAGCCTAAAATCGCGAGACCAATTCTCACATATTGCCGCATTAACCGAGCTATCTTCTGAGTTTTCTAGATATCTATAGTAATGACCTAATTCTGGGTCTGTTTTTTGTTCTTCTATTAACTGATCTGGTGACGAAAGTACCAAATCTCTGATTATTGCACAATTAACTTTCTCTCCAATAATACTTTCAAATGTAATATTATCTAAAACATTAGCCGCAACATTTAACTTAGTTTCTGACAAATCAACACGCAAATTTCCGTCATCTATCTTAATATCTTCAACCTGTGATTCTTGAATCGCCAACGATTTCCGATCTAAGTCCAAAATGATCTTTAATCCACCTATGAAGTCTGTCCCCAGAATACATGGGTATTCTAAATTTGCTAACACATGGAACAACCAAGGCTTTTTAAAATCCCTTATTCGAATATTTAATTCTATAACTCTCATATTTCGACAGTTAGCTCCTTGCGCCGTGATTACCTGAGTACTCGATTTCTTTACTTGTTTATAAAAAAATATTTTTGGGATGTCTCTTCCGATATAAATGACTTCTCCGCTCCAGTGTCCCATAACGTCTTCGTAAAAGTTTCGTCTAATAAAATAGGAACATACGGAAGTTCTACCGGAGACATACATATTGTTGAAAAGTTTAATCGGTGACAGATTTATCTACTGCATCTGGTCACCTTTAATATCACTCACTTTCAAAACATTTAAATGTCCCATTTGTTTTCTACTGCCTCGACTAAAATTTTCACTCGAACCCCTATTTCTGTGGTCCCTTCTATTAAAATCGTCATTTTGACCTCGATTTCTAAATTGATATCCCCTATCGCTAAATCTGCGATCATCGTTTTGAAACCTATTCCTGCTCTCGAACCACTGATTTCCTTGACGGTTGTTCTGATTGCTACCTCTATAATAATTTCTACCATTATTTGGTCTATGTACCACTTCAGAATTTCTCCAATTTCCTCGATTATTACCAACATTAGACATCCTACGCTCATTCCGACCTCGTCCTCCCACGTTATTACTATTTCTCGAACCCACAGTTGCCTTGCACGAATATCTTTCCTCAAACTTAGCTAATACTTCTATTAATTGGATCGCGGTTTGTGGGTTACGAACCTGTACATAGTCTTGGACTTGCGGCTCAAGTCTAACGAAAATATGATCTACAAGGGCTTTCTGAGACATCCCCAGTTCTAACTTCTTATTTAACTTCAGCAAATCGCAGACAAAATCTGTCGGCTCCTGGTTCTGTCTTTGCTGAGACGCGTAAAACCGGGTCTCCAACTCCTTTTTATTTTGTATGGCAGGGAATGCTTTCGACAATGCTGCTTTCAGCTGTGCCAAGTCCGTGGCAGTATTTTGCACTAACGTCGATCCGAATATTTGGTACCAATCCAGGGCTCTACCCATGAGATGACCTTTTAAATACGCACACGATA
This sequence comes from Trichonephila clavipes, assembly GCA_019973935.1. Lineage (NCBI taxonomy): Eukaryota > Metazoa > Arthropoda > Arachnida > Araneae > Nephilidae > Trichonephila > Trichonephila clavipes. The sequence goes on along the minus strand of BMAU01021180.1, from coordinate 19,167 downwards.
AGTCACTGGGTATTTCAAGTAATTTAATTTGGTTTTCTATACCCTCTAAAAATTCGGTGACGTTCTTCGACCCAGAAAAATATACTTGTGGCCAAACATTATATTCTCTCGCGTTTCTCATCTCAGGGTCATATAGAATAAACCTAGTTGGGCGCCATTGTGATGTACCTCCCCTTGGAAATACATCCCTCGAAGCATCAGCGTGAGGTAGAGGTGTAGGATTAAGGAAAGAACTAGGATCAAACATTATCTTAATATGACTTTATTAAGATATTCAACTTAAACTTTGAACAAATATATAAATTTTTGAATGAGATAATCTACGATGACACAATGCGCAACACCCAATATAATACAGACCTATATCAATAATTGAACCGCCTAATCTTCAAATATAATTATAGTAAGTAATCAATCCTACCTTATATTTTATTCTGTAATAAACTTGTCTTTATCTACAGTGGTATGCAGCTGTACATTTAATTCTAATTGATCACCAATATGTTTATCCACGATATGTAGAACTTGAGTCTTGAACGACGAACTTCAATAAACATCCAATACCACAACGCACTTTAATTGTCGAACATTCCTTTACACTACCATTACATTGCCATCATTGCCTTCATTACCGTCATTCCCATCATTGCCATTACGCTTACTCTGATTGAAAGGTTGAAAGGGATATAGAGCAACACAGGCTATGATCCCTCTACGCTTACTCTAAGATCCTATATTTATCCTATATTATTTGCATCTCTTCACTTCTCGTTTTTTGGATTTGGTTGGAAAAGAGTTGGCATTAATTCTGGCCCAAAGAACCCAAAGGACTTGTTAAAGAAAAGACGCGTAAGTCGTCACAGAGTTAAAATGAATCTGACTTCGAAAAACCCTCCTGCTCACTACTGGCACGCAGCTAAGTGTGTGTGTCCTGGCCTATCTCTTACGTGGTCCGTCGCCAAAAGTCCTCGTGTAGCTGAACAGTGCGACGTTAATATTGAATCAACCTGGCCTATCTCTACAAAGAAGGAGGTCCAAGGCTCTTTGGCACGGTTTAGAAGCGGTCACCTGCATGGTATGACCTTTGTGCAGGGGGTAAAGTCTTTTTTTATCTGCCCCTCCTCTCTCCTGCTTTTCCCGCTCAATTTCTGGACTGCTAGGGAATTTCCCCGGGACAGTTTCTTGGAGAACAAGTTCTGGCTTGTGGCATTCTTATGTGGAATTGTCAAATGAACTTGATGAACGCTTTCCTGCTCCAAAGGGGTTTGAAACAACACAAACAACAATCTATTAATAAAATTGAAGAGAAAGAGACTATTAAATTTCAACCATTTTGTCTTTTTTTACAAATATCGATTGAAAGTTTTAATTCATTAATACACTGTTTCTCAAACTGTGGGGCACCCCCTAGGGGGCGTGACAACCCTGCAAGGGGGGCGCGAGCATATTGAAAAGTCGAAAACTAAAGATTATTTTAAAAATTTATTAATTTAATGATAGTAAACAAAAAAAATACATTCTGACATAATAAAAAAATAAAATTTACACACACATTATTTATACTGATATAATACACTGACAGTACTGCGGAATGAGTTTTATAATTATTTTAACAATACCAAGTTAAGAATATGTTTAATAATTAAAAGAGACCCCATGGGCTTATATATAAAATTATAGGCAAAAATTAACACTTATCTTGGTAATTTGTATGGTTTATAATTAATCCCTTAAATGTCGATTAAAAATGATGTAATTCGCTCCCCAATGCGACGGTTTAACAAGTAGGCGAGCGTATGTGATGTATTACGGGGGAGAAAAAAGAATAAATAAACCAATTCTCAGAAATAAGTAAATCCTTTGCAAACACTGTCGAGGTCCTTTTATTGCATTCCAAAGCCTTCGGAATAATTTTATCGATGGCTGAGCTCAGAAAAGATCGTACTTCGGAAAGACGTATATATACGTTCAGGGCAATTAATGTTTTGGACGAACGAGACATTTATATACGCCGATCACCCTTAAGAGGTTTAAGTCGTATTGTAGGTTTAACGTTAAAATATAGTATTTTGAATTCATTAATTACATTGTTGTTGCATGGAAGGGGGGCGCGATGAAAATGATGACTGAATATTGGGTCACAAATATAGAAAGTTTGAGAAGCACTGCATTAATACCTTACACGAATCAGATATGGATTTCTTTTGGATCAGAACTTAATGAGTTTGAATACTTCAAATAAACATTTATCATCTAATTTTATAATCGAGCACTTATAGTTATTTTTTATGACATTGTAGAGTTTTTTCTGTAAATCACGTTTCATTGTAGAAAAATGAATCCAGAAGATAAAAATACCAGCACGATACCATGTAACAATTTACACTGATAAAGAAAAAGTCTCAGCAAGAAGCAATTGTGTTTGATTAACAAAATTTAGCAAGCTTAGTTTCATGCTTGTAGCATAAGTGCGGCGCTAGTGGCGCAACTATTAACATGCAAATCAGGTTGGCTTCAATACTTCTTGTTAAGTTACGTGCTGGGCATGAAGACAAAATGATTAAATTTGCAAGCAGTTTTGGGGGATTACAGAGGTGCGAAATTAGTAGAAACAGCTGCCACCCCTGGTAGCTAACCACCTGGTCCGGTTAGGCATGGAGTCGAATTGGAATGGGATGAAAGAAATAGGCAACACACACACATTACATGTTTCTTCAAGTTTATGCCATACTTCATCAACTGTATTGGCTGGAGAGAGGTGAAGGGCCAGTCTCTCAGCAACCCATGTCCAGATGATTTCAATGGGTGGAAGATCTGGACCCATTGCAGGCCAGGGTAACAGTCGAATACTTTATGTGTCAAGAAAGGCACGTGTGTAGCTTGAAAACTGAGTGAAGTTAACAACAACTGTTTTGGTGACATTATTCTACGCACCTCCTCTTTACATCTGTCAAGTTTCACTTTTACATATCAAGCCAGTTGGGAGTACTGCATCAACTGCATTCTGCCCAAAAAATATCGAATCAACATCAAGTTTCTTGTGAAACTTAAGAAACATTTCATGTATCAACCAAAGCTCCTGGAGATGAAACTTTGTCTAGTGCACATGTGCTTGAATAGTATAAGAGGTTCTGAGAGAGAAGAGTCAGCGTGGAAGATGATGAACCAGCTGGGCGCCCAAGGTCAGCTATAACAGACCAAAACATTGCCAAAATTCGTGATATGAGTGGGTTCCTACTCGCATCAGTAGTCAGACTGTTAATCAACACTACTACATTGAAATACTTAAGACTTCGTAAAAAAATTAGGGAAAAGGGCCAGAATTGGGGAGTGATGGATGGTTGTTGCACCAAGACAATGCATTCGCTTACATGGTCGTATCTGACAAGCGGTTTCTGACCAGCAAAAACATTATTGTGATGGGGTATCCTCCTTATTTACCTAATTTAGCCTCATGTGACTTTTTTAAAATTTCCTAAAGTTAAATCTTGCTGAAAGGGAATCCATTTCACCTCCGCTGAAGAGGTTCAGGTAAAAACGGATAAATTTCCTAAAAGGACTTCCAAAATCTCGTTCCAGAAGTGCTACCAGCAATGGCAGCACCGAATGCAGAAGTGAGTGAATGCTGAAAGGAACTACTGTGAAGGTAATACTTTCACGGAGAACTGATTCTGTAAGTACAATGATTTATTGAGCCGGTCTCGTTGTTTGTTTTGTGTGTGTGTGTCACACCTCGCACAATTTATAATTATAAAAATTATTTGGCTAATTGTTCCTGCTAGTAGAAATACTTGCTCTGTTTGAAAAATATACCAAACAATTTTATTCAAAACGCAAAATATGTTGCATTTAATACTCTAACGATTAGTTAATTATTTTTCTATTAAAAAAACTAGTTCAATCGCAGAATTTAATAACTTTACTTTAATTGATTTCATTGGTAATTTCGTGAAATGAATAGAACTGTAACAAGACAGTATTGGCCAAAAATGGTATAGCCAAAGTAGTATAATTGCAAACTCTTAGCCTTACGAACTAAAATTATAAGTTTAAACATAGTTTTACGGCCACTCAATCATCTCATGTATTTGCTTATGCAACTGGACTAAAAGGAAGAGGAAATAATGTAAGAATGTTTAAAAATTATAAATATAATACTGTTGAGTGTGTTGTTGTCATGTCCTTTTCAAAGGGAAGGAAGGTAAGATTCCAGAGCCTGAGACGGGAAAGATAATAATTACTAAATTATTAAATACTTAAGAGATGCAATAAGATAGTTTTCAGTACCTAATATCCTCAGCACAAAATCATTAATCTACATATTTAAGGGTGTTGGAAAGCTGAAATATTCTTTTTTTGCCAATTCGAGATTTTTACATTTTCAAATTGTATATATTTCAGGATTTCTAAAAATACCTTACTTTAACATCTGGGATAAATAGAAGCCCTTAAAACTTATTTTTAGACAATCGTTGAAACTGGGCCACGCCCATTTAAATGGCGAAAAATGTAAACAAAGTATTTTGTTTTTGCTTAAAAGTTGAAAGAATGATGGAAATCCAAACATTTAAGCCAGAATTGCTAAAAAGTGTTAATAAAGAGGTACACAAAATCCCAATGAAAGTGTAAACATCATAATATGGTCTCATCTACCTAAGAAAATATTTAGGCAAATTGAAGTATCCTCTTTGGGTACATAGGATGCAATTTCATCATTTAATATGGGAAATGCATCAAAACCAGAAATTTTGAGAAAAATTAATATTTAGCCTGGTGATTATACTATACATGCAATGGAGCGCCTCGACAAGCAGAGGCTGTTAAAGGCTAAAAACTCATGTTTACAAAAAACAAGGGAAGTTAGGGAAGAAAAAAGATTTAAAAAGAAGAGAAAGATTATATATGATGAGATTAAAAAAATTAGATCTTTTGTGGAGTATGTATGGGGAGGAATGCTTTGAAAAAAAAATGTAATTATACATTAAAGTTCATTTATCTCAAAATGTAAATTGTTGATGTTCGATGTATCTTTTCTGGGAAAATACTGTTCACAGGTAGGTAAGTTTCTTATGACATATTTATAATGATGTAAATAATGTATCATAAAATGAGCCTTTTATAAAAAACTCAAAAATTTATTTTTTAATGCGAAAAATGGGACAAATTTCACTATATTTGATAAAATGATTTAGAAATTATTAAAAAATTAAAAATTATATATATATAGCTAAAAGCTCATTTCAGTATAATGAGAAAGGTGTATTTTAATTGTATGAAAAATTTCAAGCATGTACATTGAAAAGATCTTGAGAAAAGGTACATCGAAAACAGCCAATTTAACATTGTCAGTATAGATAGAGTTCCCCAACTCCTCTTAAGTCGCCTCTAAAATACAAATGAATATAGTAAAATTTTTAGAAGTCCAAACAAGTGCACAACAACACACTTGAAACAAATGTAACAATGAGTAATAGTTAAAAGTAACAATGAGTAGGAAAGAAATGCAACGTAACAGTAATATTATAATCAAATGATACGTTTCAGAAAATATAGTTCTTTATAAATTTTCTTCTGTCAAAATACGTATTTGAAAGTTATTCTCTCTAAGTTCTTGGGAAACAGAAACAATATAATGTACATACAAAGAGCCAGTGTCAAGAGAAAGATTGAATCATAGTTCGCTCTCTGATTAAAATTCAAAGCTGTGCAAACAGTTAACGCTTTGGATACACAATTTGGAAATTCCTCAGTTCTTTCTTTATTTAAACACGTAAGTGAGCTTGTTGAATTGTGGAAGGTTTCAATGCTAACTCTTTAAACATTTGGAATAGATTACTTTTTCTCTCTCTCTCTCTCTATATATATATATGCATGAAGTGGCGCAGACAAGAGGGGGGTTGAGTCCGGACCCCCTCCAAAAGCCCTTGATTTTTTTCGGTTGATTATAATCCTATGTATATAGTACGTAAAAATGAATTAAGTGTTTGTTATTAATAATAAATTTTATTAATTATTGCTAATTATTTATTCAATAATTTTTTTGTTTCCCCAAATCGACAAAATCAAAAGAATAGGCTGTGCCGTATATTGGAGCATGATGCCAGAGTAGTGAACTTTCGCCCCTGAACCCTCTCCCCTGAAAAATTCCTGTGTGCGCTACTGTATATATATATATATATATATATACTCTGTCGCCAAAAAAATATATGCACCCAGAAGAAATTGAGCTACATTCACGAAATTTGGTATGCATGTAGTGTATATGAAAATAAACAAATGATTAAAAATTCAGAACAAAATATCATTTTATTAAGCGGTTACAGCTTGCAAAAGGTTAAAAATCAGTAAGTAGTAAAGCCACCTCTGGCAGCTATACAAGCCGAAATTCGGCGTGGCATCGATTCAATTAGATCACATATGACCCCCTGTGGAAGATCCTGCCATAGTCTTTGCATCTGCGCAGTTAATTCTTCTGTATCTCGGGACGGCTGCAGTTGCCTTCCCAACGCGTCCAGACATGCTCTATTGGCGAAAGATCTGGTGACCTGGCAGGCCATGGTAGAACGTCATATCCTTGAAGACATTGTTGGGAGAGTCGCGCAGTATGTGGACGAGCATTATCCTGTTGATAAATGGCACCTGGGCCACTTGATAGCATGGGTAGCACAATCGGCGTTAAAATATCGTCCACGTATCTGCAAGCTGTCAAAGTGCCTTGAAGGACCACTAAAGATGATCGTGTGTCCCAAGAAATTGCTCCCCACACTGTCACTCCTTGTGAAATTGCTGTATGCCGCTCGACAAAAAATGCCGGATCGGACCGCTGGCCGGTGCGCCTCCAGACACGTGTGCGGTGGTCATCAGCACTGAGACTGAATCGGGATTCATCACTGAAGATGACACGTCTCCAGTCTGTCACACTCCAAGTTGCCCGAGGTCGGCAAAAATCCAGTCGACACTGCCTATGATGTGGGGTCAGTGGTAAGCGTCTTAGCGGACGTCGGCTCCTCAAGCCAACTTCGGTCAGTCGTCTCCTTATGGTTTCTCTTGATGGCACTGGATGTCTGGAAGGAGGTAAGTGGCGTTGAATCGATGCTAGCGACGTTGTTGGTGCCGAAGTGGCCACTCTTCTGATTGCACGATCCTCGCGATCATTTGTGTTCCTGGGACGTCCTGACCCTCCGCGACGGTACACTCTACCTTCTGTGATCCACTGTTGCCAACACCGAGCAACTACCATATTGCTCTGACCGAGGTGGCGGCCGATACGTCTATTCGACCAACCTGCTTCTCTGAGGCCTATTATACGGCCCCTATCAAAGTCCGTCAGCTGCTCGTACTGCCGCCGGTTACGTCTTAGAGGCATCCTAAGTCTCAATATCGTCTATCAAAGTCATCAGATTCGTTTGGATAGCTGTACGGCGCTCGTACTCATGCTTTTAAACTCTCCCAGTTGCGCAACTAATATGCGCATAGCACACTTTAGCCTTGTCTCATTGGCTTCGAAATTTTAATCATTTGCATATCTCTTACCAGACTACATTCTTGCCGAGTTTCGTGATTGTAGCTTGATTTCTTCTGGGTGCATATATTTTTTGCGACAGAGTGTATATATATATATATATATATACAGTTTTTAAATGTAATTTTTAGGTAAGTTACCTCTATCTTGTAATGGATTTAGTCATTCTATCCATTATTTTCAATAGGATTTTGCTCAGAATTATTAACATAAAGAGGGAAAGTTGACTGGCCACAAAACATGTTCAACCCCACTTTTATATAAATTATTTTATATGTAGGCTGTTCTAAGTCAGCAATGTTTATAATGCAGCTGCATCCATTTTTTTAAATTTCAATTATATATTTTTCAATGTATGTTTTCTTACTATCTCTGAATTTTTCGGTTTTGATTGATAAATGTTCATCGGTTTTCTTTAAATGTTCGTATCTGGAAATTATGAGATCTATGATTCATACACATATATTTCATACACTATATATTCATATATATTCATACACTATAATTCAAACACAAAGTTATTTAAGAAAACAAATAAAAGGAAACCATGTTAAATACTTTCAATTTTGCAAGTAAAGTACCTTCAACAAATGACATTAGTGAGTTCAAATTTATAAATTCGGCTATAGTTATATATACGCGCTAAGAATAAATTTATATTTAAAAATTTATTTTAGAGTGCTAACGATATTTTTATTTTCATCTGTTAAATTATTTTGTATGATGTAGACAATATTTGTTAAAGTCGATTACATCGTACTGTTTATTTATTTTGAATGGACAAAAAAAATTCGTTTTTTGTATTGGAATATTATTCTAATTTATTTATTTATCGAGTTTTAATTTTAGAATGCAGATGATATTTTTATTTTCATGTGTGTAATCATTTCTGTATTGGGAATATTTTTTAAAATGAGTACTATTGTGCTAATTTATTTTTACTTTTTACGCATGGGCAAACAAAACAAAAAAATTGTTTGTTTTGGAATATTATTTCTATTTATTTATTTGTTGAGTTATCTGTTCTGAAGAATTCAGTTTCGAAGTTTTGTGTTCTATATGAGCGAATGAGCTGAATTTTAAGTACTGGTTTGTATTTATTGTTTTAAAATGTTTTTATTAATTGTGTTTAAAAAAAAGTGCTGGAGTAATTATCTATTTTGCTCTACAACATTTCCAATCCAATCAATCACATAAAAAAAATATCATACATTTATAAAAGCGCCTTAAATTTTGGAATTACTGAGTGGAATATATTAGTAGTGTTCTTCTAAAGGGTGTTTTTTAGAGGTATAGAACTTTAAATTGCAATAGAACAACGATGTATTATTCGATTGACATGAATTTTTTTTATTCGAAAGATAATATTGTGGCATTACATTTTAAATATGATTTCTGGCATAGGACTGCCACGGCTGGCTCGGATGTAGTCCAATCTGGACGTCTAATTGTCGATGACTTTTTCCAACATTTGTGGCCGTATATCAACAATAACACGGCGAATGTTGTCTTCCAAATGGTCAAGCGTTTGTGGCTTATCCACATAGACCAATGACTTTACATAGCCCTACAGAAAATAGTCTAGCGGTGTTAAATCACAAGATCTTGGAGGCCAATTCACAGGTTTAAAACGTGAAATTAGGCGGTCACCAAACGTGTCTTTCAATAAATCGATTGTGGCATGAGCTGTGTGACATGTTGCGCCGTCTTGTTGGAACCACAGCTCCTAGACATCATGATTGTTCAATTCAGGAATGAAAAGGTTAGTAATCATGGCTCTATACCGATCACCATTGACTGTAACGTTGTGGCCTTCATCGTTTTTGAAGAAGATTCCACCAGCCCATAAAGCGCACCAAACAGTCAGTTTTTCTGGATGTAACGGTGTTTCGACATACACTTGTGGATTAGCTTCACTCCAAATGCGGCAGTTTTGTTTGTTGACGTAGTCATTCAACCAGAAGTGCGCTTCATCGCTTAACAAAATTCGCTTATGAAAATCGGGAACAACGGCAATCTCGTTTTGGGCCAATTCGATGAAACTACGCCTTGCTTGATCATATTTAAAATGTAATGCCACAAGATTATCTTTCGAATAAAAAAAAATTCATGTCAATCGAATAATACATCGTTGTTTTATTGCAATTTAAAGTTCTATACCTCTAAAAAAACACCCTATATATATATATATATATATATATATATATATATATATATATATATATATATATATATATATATATATATATCAAAGATTTTCAGACGTAACTACCCATGGTAAGTAATAAAATTTATGGTTTTTATAGTGTTCCAGTCCGGGCGCGAAAATTTGGTGTGTTCTTGTCTGATAGCTTTTTGCCTGCGTGAAAGGGATAGCTATAGGAATAATAAGTTCACACACACACATGTTAGCTTTATCGGTAAGGGAAACTTAGTTTAATAGTTTTTTTTAATCCTTTTGTCTAGCTGGTATGAAAAAAAATCATATTACTTACATGACCTTTTCATTGAGGAAGAGAGATCAAAGTACAAATATTTGTATCGTGGTGCCTGAGATTTTACATATTGTGTGTGTGTAAAAAAACAGATTTTCAAATATTAATACTAAAAAAATAGTTTGAATCCAAAATTTGTAATAATTTCAAATTCTTAAGGGGGTCCTGCACGTCCATAGGAACCCATGTTAAATTGCTTAAGTTTATGTACCTTTTTTTTTCTCAGAAACTACTTATTTCTCTAAAATAAAACTTTTACAGTAGGTCTTGTGTACTATCAGCAAAACGTTAACAAAGGAGTTTGTCTTTTTGTTTAAAATTAAAGTAGTTATGACTTTTTTTAAAATATCCTATTTTTTTCCGTAAAATTTAGTTTAAAAATGCCTTATCTAAAAATGTTTGCTACATAGATCTAAATCCTCCATTAAAATGTGTAAACATGCTAAAAGTATGCTCACTGAAAATTTAAGGATTATATAATGGGAAGTTTCTAAGAAAAGGGTACATAAAGGAAAAAAATATTACATTTTGAGAAAAAAGGCTTTAAAGCAAAAATTTGTAATTTTTGAGCATTTATTATTTTTAGTACTTTCCAGAAGCATATGAAGCATTTTCTTTACCCTTTGCTCTTTCAAAAGACTCTACTAATTTTCTTTTTTTTAAAAAACATTTTTAACAATTTAGCCATTTTTTGGGGGGATCTTAAGATGTTTTCCTTGTGCTACACGAATCCTACAAGCATCTACTATTTGAAGCATGACACACAGTTATAACTTGGTTCAATATCATAATGTTTTAAGATCATTAATTTTGCTACATCTATATATATATAAGACGCATTTGTTGTCTGTTTGTCTGTTCCCTTATAACTCAAGATCCAGACAACCAAATAACGTGAAAGTTGGTACACGTACACAAAATTACACGAGGAAGGTTCTTAAATAGGTTTGGCGTTCATAATTCTTTCCCAATTCTTCAAAATTTAATTTTTAAGTGGTTTTCCAGTGTTATGACGTCATATGATGTCACGTTTCTCACTAAGTGGACAATTTATACTTTACATGCAGTTTTTCAAGATTATTACATATTTTTACAGTAGCTATGTTTATCGGTTGGAATATTTATTCAAATTTTCTATTCTTTGATGTTTAATTAGGATTATTTTTCAAATGAATCATTTTTTAAGGATTATTCTAACAACAAAAATTTTGTTTTGTTGTTTTGGCAACATTTAGGTATTATCGCGGGATGTTTATGTGTGTGATTTTGCTTACAAATTACAACTTACAATTTCAGTATTTTTCCGGAGAATTGCTTTCTTTCTTTAGAATGCGAAGGTTATAATTTTGACAAACTAAAACTTCTTATTGATAATGGTATTTCAGTTCTTATTACTACGATTAACATAAGTATAGTATTTCCGTTTTCGTTATCTGTTTTAGATAGTATGAAATTAATAATATTTTGCAATTTTATGTGTCTTTATTTTAACCTTTAAGGATATACTATTGGCTTCAGTGCATAAAATTGCCTTGCAGAAAATCAAACTTGGGTAATCATACTGCCCAAGCAAAAGCAGTGTTGGTAGTAATTACATATCAAACTGGAATAGGCATCAGAGAATGAGCAAAACAGACAAATGGCTTAAATATCTGTTGAGGAAGCAGGTAGTCGTAAGATAAATTATTTTTGGTACTTATGTACTATCTTAAAAATCTCCAACGTTCAAAATAACTTGCCAAGTTGGCAACCCTGATTTCGCATGTCATATATATGCTGAATTGTGAGCCATGTGCTTCGTTTCATATAATGTCGCCAATAGGTTGTGGTTATATGCAAGTACCTTATTTTTTCAAATTATGCTTTTGCATTGATAGAGTTAGTTCAGTTCTTTTTATGTCAGTTAATGATAGTATTGTACTTAATTTTTCAATTTATTTTAATGCTCGGGATATATATACTTTGGATAATTTTTTTATTTAGTACTTACGTATTATTGCACACTCGCCAACGTTCCAGACAACTCCCCACTTTGGAAATCTCAACTTTGTATGCGTTGAATTGGCAATCATGTGCTTCATTTTGTATTATGTCACCAATAGGTTGCAATAATACATAAGTACCTTTAATTCTGTACATTACTATAACACTAGACTGGCCACAAGACCTATTTGGCGTGATTTTAAAATCATGCCAAAAATGAGTAGCCTACCAATATGAAATTATTATGAGTATTATCTTAGCCTGTTTTATCTTTCCCTCCACTAATCCTTAATTAATTCAATATATAATTTTTTTATATATATTTTAGGTCTTACATTTTTTTGGCGATTATGTACTGCAAATATTTTTTTACACATTGCGATGTCTTTGGCAAAATTAATCAGTGGTATTTTCCTTAAATATGTTTATCTGTTTTTGACAATTTTTAAAATTTTGTTTGATGTCTGTCTGAAAGGCAAATAGCAAACTAAATATTTTACAGTATATATATTATGTTTGTACGAAAATGTTTATACTGATTTAATCAAAATATTGAGCCTTCTTTTACTTTGATATCTTTTTAAGATTTAATTTTATGTTATAACTAGCTATACCTAGCTAAACGTTGCTGTGGCTCAGTCAGCTTTAAAAGACTGGTACACCATAAAATATGCCATGAAGCTTACAAAAGTAATACACAAGAATTCAAACAAATCTATATCTATATTTGTATATACATATGACGCATTTGTTTGTCTGTCTGTTTCCTTATAACTCAAGATCCAGACAACCAAATAACGTGAAATTTGGTACACATTCACAACATTACATGGGGAAGGTTCTTAAACAGGTTTCATTCCATCCCAACCTCACTCTGGCCTCCTCCAGCCAAAAAGAGTGCTCCATGTGCATGTTCTGAGACATGGGTTCATTTTAGAGAGAAAACTTTACTAAACTTTACAAAAACTAATTTGCAATACTTCTTTGTTATATTTACTTTACTGCAAGCAAATACAGCAACAAATATCACAATACTTACTACATTCCATTCCATTCCTTCATTCATAGGAATGCATTGTCATTTTTGGCTACAGTCATGCCTCTGAGAAAAAAAGGGGGGAGTATAATAAGACTTGCAGACACCATGCCTTTCTCATGGGCAGTTGTATGTGGCCTGCTCTAGAGTGGGCAGAGAGGAAAATCTTTTTGTACACACTCCAAATGGAACTGCCAAAAATGTTGTCTATCACATTGCTTTAAGATAAATGTACCCTTTTATTGCATGCAAATAAACAGTTTTGTAAGCTTCTACAGAAAACCTTATTTTAAACCCGGGCAAGGCCGGGTACTTGCAGCTAGTGACTCATATTGAGTTGTGCTATAGCCATATTTACCCCTAATTTTAAAACTTTTAATTCTACAAATATAGATTTTGGAATCACTGATAATATGGTGTTATTAACTAACTCATTTGGGTTTTGAGTCTTTCCATGTAAACATTTTCTTAATAACATAGGGTCACCTAGATCTCTAAAAATTGGCTTCATTTAATTCATTATGTTATACACCACGTGTGCATGTTTTTAAGATCATAGCGTCTTTCGTTACATTCAGCGTCTGCCTCTTGAAACTTGCACCATGAACTTATGTTGAGGGCTCTCGTTTGAAGATAAAAATCAACAACCCAAATAGCAGTTTTCATGCTGAGTAGATAATTGATATAATTTCTAAGAGCTGTACTATAATATCTTTGATTTTTTTTTATATTGAAACGTCGGTGAGTCGATTACGACCACTTAGGCTTTTTCTATCATAGCTTTTTTTTCTCAGTTTTTGCTTTTAAAATCCAAAAGACGCGTACTCATACACTTTTGGATATGTACTATACACAATAATTTTTCCACTCGGGAACCATATGGATTCGCACTCATCAGAAACTTATGCAAGGGGAAACACAGGTGCTCATTTGATGCGCGTCAAGGAGTAGCTTAATTTAAAAAATAAATAAAAATACTTTAAATAATCCTATTTCCTTATACCATATATCATTTTAAAGAAAAATATTTGAACTTTTAGAAAATATAAAGAAGTAAAAATCGATAATTTTTCAAAAATTGTACGTGGTGATTTCCACGGGCAACGTAGATCTAATAAAATTTGCGCAACCCACGATTTCCGCGAGTATGCATTTTTTTCGACTATTTACCTGAGCAGCCCGTGCTGTTCCTGTTTATGTTTTCAGTTATATTTTTATGTTCATATTTTAAACATCTAATTCAATATTTTAAGATAAACACTTTTTTTTACTAAAATGTTCTGTATATTTTAACTCTAAAATGTAGATTTGAAATACGTAATAAAAAAATTTGTAACTTTTGAACCTACTTTAATAAAGAAACTATGCAGTGAGAGGGTTAAAATAAATTATAAGATCAAAATCTTTAACTTCTCTGCTTATGTTTAAATAAATCATAAATTTCTAATATGTCCAGTGGCGCACACAAGGAGGGGGGTCCTTGATTTTTTCCCGATTGATTATAATTCTAAGTATATAGTAATTAAAATTTAATTAAGTATTTGTTATTAATGATTAATTTTATTAATTAATGCTAATTATTTATTCAATAATTAGTTTTTTACTGTGTTTTGTTCCCGAAAATCGACAAAATCAAAAGAAACATGATACAAGAATGGTGAACTTTAGATCCCGGATCCCCCCCTTGAAAAATTTCTGTGTGCGCTACTGAATATGTCCATTACATCTAGCCAAGTGAATGTATGAGAGTTATATGTACGTCGTATTTTAAAGCTGCACGAGGACAATTGGTGACGAAACTCGTAATTTTCAACCATAGTCAAGTGACGATGATGACACTTGAGCTGGATGTTTAAGCCTTGATAGATTTAATGTGATGCGGCCCCTCTACACGGCCGATCTTCAGCTGAACTAGGCTCGAACTCGTGACAGCCAGCCACGATTCCGTGACCTTGACCATTAGGCAACAGTAGCCATAGGAAAATTAATGGAAAGGAAGTTGTACAGCATTGTAAAATTATTTTTCTTGAAAAGTTTCTTGAGACTGAATTGAATTGAATGCAAGCAATATAAAAGAAATTTTTTAAGTCAATTACTACTTAAACGTGCTGGCGCCATCTGTTGCAGCTAGTTGTAAACTTCGACAGAAATAACGCAAAATAAGTTTAAAATTAAAAAATAAAATTTAATTAATGAATTAATATTTATGAAAAAACTGTATTAACATCCAGCGTCATTCATTATCAATTTTTAAAAAATGTATTTGAACTTGAATGGATGAATAGAAAATATTTTATAAACAATTCAAAATTTGAACAAGATATATATATATATATATATATATATATATATATATATATATATATATACACACATATGTGTGTGTGTGTGTAAATGGATGTTTGTATGTATGAAATCGCATCACTCCAACACCGTTCAGCCGATCACAATGAAAATTGGCATGTATATGTATTCTTTTTTGTGGAGAAGGTTTTTGTGCTATCTTCTTTGTTGCAGCTCCCCACCAGGTGGCGCAAGAGAATATCAACTTCTGCACCATTCAATCAATCGCCAAGTTGCCAACACGGTTGCCAAAAATGATGCCAACTTGGCTTTATCATCAATATTTCGCTATGCTTCCATTGAATCGTCATTATACTGTAAGGAACGGCGTTGCTTGCGAATATTACAATTTACACACAAAATAAATGCAACAGAAAGTAATATTAACGTATTATACGTCCAGATACAAATTATTTACCCTATTTTAAGCGTTTATTACACAAAATTTGTAACAATGTGTTACTTTTGCTAAGCGGAAGGAAGGTATTTTCAAAAATTGATCCACAAGAGAGTTACGGGGATTTATAAATAAAAATAAAATCCCTTTTATCAGCTATTATATCTACAGACTTAAAATGTAACAAATATGGTTTTTTGTTCATTTGAGATATGCAAAAAGCTTTTTTTTTTTTTGTTTAATTTGCCATTCCCGTAAAATTAACTCATTATAAAAACTTCTTTATCTTTCAATATATATTGTTTAATTTTTCAATTCATCCGTGCGAAGAACTGGTATACCAGCTAGTATATATATATATATATATATATATATATATATATATATATATATATATATATATATATATATATATATATATATATATAGGGTGAGAGAGAACTAATAATATGAATTAAATAAAAGGAGTAAGAGTTTATTAACACCACACTTTGAAGCAACACGAGGGTTATAGGTGACGGACATTATAATTCTAAATCGTAGTTATATGAGGAGGGTGGGGCAAATATCTGCTGGTACTTCTCCAAACTTCCATACCATGCCTACGTGAGTAATTTGAGTTACGGCAGATTTAACGCGCAACATCCCTTTTACACAGTGGGTCTTCAATGGCGTCAGGATTCGAGATGACAACACTGACCTCGAGTTCGTGACCATGATTGGCTGCAGCGTCCAAGAATATAAAAGGAAACAAGAAGAATAAAGTAAGAGGTAAATAATAAATTATACCTCTTTTATGAGAGTTATCTGAATATTTGCGCATTTTAATCTTGATTCCAACAAATGCATCAACTTGCAAGTTAATGTTTTTTACTGAAAAAATCTTCAATATTCACTTTCTTACTAAAGAAATGCGGAAGACTTCAATGAAAAGCTGAGTTTGATTACACAGGAGAGCCCCCAGATGGGGGAAAGACCAATACATCATTAAATCTAATCGCATACTTTGATGTCAAAGAGGAAGAAATTTGTATTGATATACCGAGTGAGAAAAAGTTCGTTCAAACTTTAAAAATTCATTTAAAAGAAAAGGAAGAAATGAGGGTAAAGAAGTGCGGTTTGCAAAAAAAGTCAGATTTCTTTTAGTTAGTTTCTTTTAGTCAGATTTCTTTTAGCCTAATAAGCATTTTAGTTATAAATATCACCTGTAGAGGGCACTGAATAATACGAAACACATTGTACAGGAAAACAGTACCTTTCATTCAATTATTCTTGCAATAATAGTTGCTCAACATGATCTCCAGAACATCGTCCGACAGAACTAAGGCGGCTCACAACGCCTGTTACAGCTGAATGTAACGTATCGGAATGAATTGCAAAAACCTCACGACAAATAGAATCTTTGAGTTCGGTAAATGTTAATGGGGATAAATGGTACTAAAGGGATTTCAAATAGCCTCACAACCAAATGTCGAGTGGATTGAGGTCGGGTGAACACGGTGTCCATCTTGCAATTTCGACCAATCACTCTGTCCTCACCAAAGAAAATTATTATGAATAGTTTTACTGGATTGGCATCGTGTGGAGGTGTGCCATTTTGTGTACGAAGCAAATAACAGATAACACACTTCTTTGATTTAATGCGGGTAAGACTAAAAATATTTTTACGGCTAAAAGAATTCCAACTTCCTTGTGAACCGTTTCTTGTAAACTGACACCATTTCTTTTTTGTATGAATTTTTAAAGTTTAAATGAACTTGGGGGTCACCTGGTATTTGATATATCGTAAAATTCGGCGTATAACACGCACTTTTAACATAAAAAATGAGAGAAATGTCATATCTTATGAACTTAAATGGTTGTTTTTCTAGAAGTATACTATTTTTTCAAAATCCTTGAAAAATACTTTGAACAAGTGGCTTTAAAACATAATAGCATTGCTGAAGTTCATTATACAGGTTCCTTCTTATTAAAGGAGGTGCACGTTATACGGCGAATATATCTCAAAATTAAAAAAATGCAGCTTGAAAGTATAGGTTGCGCGTTATACGCCGAATTTTACGGTAAGCATTTTTTCGAAGTTTAAAATGTTCTCTCTGAATAACACAAAATGCTTTAAGAATAAATTTTAGTTTTTATAACAACTTGTTACTATTTATTACGTTACATAAAACATCATATAGAATTCATTATTAATAAAATTGAACTACAGTTCTTTGTCATTGTGTAGTGCAATTTTTATTCGTTTTAATTTATTTTTTAACTAATTCTGAATATTCTAAATTAGTGTTTTTTTAAAAATAAAGATTAAAAGTAGATATTTTTAGCAGAAAAATAATAATACCAGAGTGAAAACTAATATTAAATTGTAATTTGAAAGATATTTATCATGCATATTTTACATGCGTCCCTTCGTTGTAAGAAATATTTTAAAAAGCTAAAACTTGCCTTTTTTTAACTGAAAATTTTTAGAGAAAAGGGATTTAGAGTATGTGTTTGTCATAAATATCTTAAAAACTGCTTCTGGGATCTTGTTTTTTATTCTAAGACTAGCTGGTATACCCGCTCTTCGCACGGGTGAATTTAAAAATTAAAAATACAGACTGAAGGATAAAGAAGTTTTTAATGAGTTAATTTTACGTGAATTGTATAAATTAAAAAAAAAAAGCTTTTTTACATAACTCAGCTGAACGAAAAACCATGTTCGCTAAATTTTAAGTCTTTAGATATAATTGCTGATTTTTTATTATTGTTATTATTATTTATGACGCCCCGTAACTTTCTTGTAGGTCGATTTTTGAAAAAACCTACCTGCTCAGCAAAAGTAACACATTGTTACAAATTTTGCGTAATAAACATTAAAAATAGTGTAAATAATTTTTATCTGGATGTGTGTAATACGTTAATATTACTTTCTGATGCATTTATTTTATGTTAAATAGCTGTTACCCGCGACTACGTCCACGTGGATTTTAACCAAAAAGTCTTTATTCACTTTGAAGAGTTTACGAAAACTTTTCTTCTACTTTGTGAATCTATGTTTCTTTTTAGTTTTATTTTTCTTTGTTGTGCAAGGGGTGAAAGGGACGCAGGACCTTTGGCACTATCGATGGATAAGGACTAAAATCTTTAGGATCAAAATAGGTCAAAGTAGCAAGTAGGGTGAAACGCGAAAACAAACGAAGCCGCAAGGAAGGAGGTGAAAGGACGCATGAACTTTTACAATGCAGTTAAGGACTGTAAAAATCATTAGAATCAAGACATGAATGGGAATGTGGCAAATGGCAGCAACCTAATCAAAGAAAAAAAGTTTGATATAACTGCTAGCAATCGTTGAGACAGAAGTCTCGCGAAATAAAATAGTTTCTATTAAATAAAATATTCCCTAGTG